>VXAZ01009908.1:170276-280724 GCA_013399875.1 Gymnorhina tibicen
TATCTATACAAAGTAAATCATACAAATCACATGAAATTTTACAAAATGGCTCTTCACATTCCCTTCATTTACTATGATGTTGCAAAACAGGATTTTCTCCAATGAACTAAGTACTGTATAAACCAGCTTAGTAGTGTTAAATATAAGCCAAAACTAAGAAAGCCTTGACAATACTCTTTGCTACCAACATCAAACAACCTGCTTGTTTCATCAGAGCCATCATTCCTACTTTCCTAATAAGCAGGACTAACTAGGCATTATTAGACTAATCTTATGAGGTTGCATATTTGTAAATTGAAATCCTGGCAGAAAAATGAAAACCTGGCCATCAATAGAGAGAAAAACCCTTAACTCTTTTTTCTGCTGCTCATGTTTTTCTATTTCTCTTTGTTTACCTTAACACTAGAATCGACAGATGGTTGGAGTACTCTACATTTCCTTGGCTAAACAATGTATTCTATTTGATTAACCTGTAAAAGTTGATGACAATTCAAGAAATATCTCTTAGAGGAATCATAGACATTCTTCTATGCTTTATATAGATACATATATATATAAATAAAATTATGTATACAAACACAAGGTAGCTGTTGCCAAAACCAGCAGTTTTCATCTTTTATATTTCCTATGAAAACTGTAGCTCCTCAGGCTTAGAACATATGCAATTTAAAGTATCCCATGCTACACTTTCAGGTAGACCAACAGCCTTGAAATTTTGGATATTTTAATTTAAATGTGTTTAAATGTGTTTTCTGAAACACCTGACTCAAATACACCCTAACTGTTACTGCTTGGAAGGAAATAGGCCCAGTCCCATACCAAAGTTAGCAAATATGTGTAATCACAAATTAGATTTTAATTGTAGATTAAATTGTAGGTTTAGATTTAGATTTTAATTGTAAATTAAATCAAGGATATCCCTGGAAAATGGGAAATGTGATTTATTACCCTTGTTTTTTCTCCAAAACAACTCAAGCACCTCAATCACAGTAAGTAAACTGATTTTTGACATTAAATTATTATCAATCTCCCAAGAAGAATGAGTGTAAAGTAGCTTGCACAGAAAAGTTCACGTATGTCTCTTCATACTTGCTGAAGCATTGTATTAAATCTGTCTTAACCATGTATTTTCATAATATAAACACCATTCCTTTTATAGCAATAGGGATGGAGGTAGTACATTTTTTTGATATCTTTGAATCAGTGAAGATCCTGTTTTCTCTGATCCAAAATGTGCACAGTGCCACCAGAACAGTTTCCATATAGTGCTGAACACTGGGTAAAATAAAAGAATTGCATTTTATGTATTACAATACATGTTGAGTATTTATACACAAAAGTCTTATATACTGTACTGTAAACATAATTATGGATGTAATTTACTCTAGAGTTCGCAATAGATTTGGAACTTCTAGAACTTAGTAAACACTAGTAGGAAAAAGTCCATTAAGGAAGAGATTGTGCCAGTAGAGAGTTATTTGTGTAATTAATATAATATAATAGGTTGTGATATTATTGTAACATTACAGTATAATGGTTGATTGTAATTGGTCCAATATATCTTTAGATTGTGTAATAAAGTTTTACTATAAAAGCACTATAAGTAGAAATATATTGAATTTATGTATTTTTCTTGAAAACTGGAAACAAAATTAGGTGGGATTTTAATGTAGAGGAATTTATGCTCACTAGGGATCTGTTTCTAAACAGGAAAGTCAATGTGGTGGTGAAAACGGCTGAAGATTTCCAGGAAAAGGCATTGTTCTCTTTCGGGAATAGACTAGTTTAAAGCATTCCTTTGAAGGAGGGGGAAGTTACTTAGCCCAGGCGGGAATAGAAGGTCAGTCAGAATGAATGCTAAAGATTGAAGATTTGTTGCTGCATAACTGTAGAAACTTCTATAATTTTTTAATAGAAATATCTTGCTAAGTAGCATTTTGGCATTTTCTGGTTGTAGGGACCTGGAATAATTCCAGTTCATGTAATTACATTGTTACTTACTCTCTCCCTCCCTGAAGTTTCAATTACTTTCACCATCATTCTTTCACATCCTGTCCAGAACTACCAAAGGTTTCTGTATTAACAGGACTTATGTGATAATAGAGCTAGTGACAAGGACTTTTAATCCATAATGGTTGTTTAAAGAACAGAATCATGCAAACAAAATGAGCCTCATTTTTTTCCCAATTATTTGGAAAATAAAATTGGTCTAAGAAGAAATGTAATTTAAACAATTCTTTTCTTGTTAAGTTAAACATTATGTTTGACCCAAGTGATCCCTTTTCAATTTTATGGTCCACTGAAACTTTTGTGACCAGCACAGTTGGAATTAACAATGAATCAATTATTTAAATCATTGGAATTTCAATCTAGATATGATTTCATTAAATAAAGAAATATTCACAATGGATTATTTGGTATTTTATGCTGTCAGTGGCAATATACTGGAAGGGACTGAGAACTAATCCCGGGAGGTGACGCAGCACTTGCACTGTAGCCCAGTTGAAATGTGGCGCAATTTCTCCCATACTGGTGCTAATGGAGACCTGAAACCCCATGGTCCTCTGACACACTAATATTTAAATAAAGACTAAATGGTTAGCTGGTGTTACCCACATGGCTTAAGTATACAAAACCCTTTAAAGTTAATAGCAAAGTATCAGTCAACTTCAATAAAGATGAACTTGCCTCCATCATGTTGAGATACAAGACGTGGTTGCTGCTGCAGAGCAGCCTGATGTCAGTGAGAGCAGGGGGATGCTAAGCGGATGCAACAATCCAAGATTTCCCCTTCTGGAGGTGCAGAGTTACTGTGGTCAGAAGGGAAAATAAATTGCTACTCTGGGGAAATTCAGGCCCAGGCTAAAAAGGGAGTTTTCAGCATTGAGAAAAAACTCATCACAGTACTACCTTTGTAGAACAGATTTCACCTAAAACATACGGAAAGCAAAACAGTAAATAGTTCTTTCTCTTTTAAATGATACTCAGAAAGTCAACATTTTAAAAACAAAAAGAAATTTGCATTTAAAATGTCAGAACCTATTTTCAATGTGTATTGAGAGCAAAGAAAATCAGACACAGAAATTTGAAACTTCCTTTTTCTCTGCAACCTAAGGCATCGCTTATCTCTGATCTGATCTGATCTCAATGAACAGTTTGCTAGGTACAATAGAATAAGTTACAGAGAAAAAGGCAAATTATGGTACACACCTCAAGATATTGTTGGGAATGTCTTCTTTGAAAGCTAGCAGCACTTTTATTCAAAGCATTTTCAATTGCTAGGCTCATCCTTTCTTATCAATATATTTTTCCCTTAGTTAAGCCTGTGAGTCTGAGTTCAGCAGTGCACAGATCTCTATACTTATTTCAGGCGAGCACCATGGCAATTCCCAAAGATACAAGCATGGCAGTTTCACACGGCAATGCTGCAAATGTGGTCTACTTCTGAAACTATATGTGTTACCCCAGTGTTAGAGGAAAAGTCCATTTCTTAACAGTGAAGCATGGGGTTTATATGTTATGTTGTTATGTGATACATTTAGTCCAAATTATAAAAATCTAACTTCACAAAATACCTTAAATATCTTGAAATGTAACCACAGAAGACATGCACATCAAACATATATCGCTACAGAAAAGATTTTGATCAAATAAACCCTAAATGAAAGCAATTCAAAAAGTTTTAAAGAACCTACTGTTAACAATATTCTTTGTTAACTCTAGATGAAGAGATTTATTGTGGCATACATATTTCCAGAATGGATTTTTTCCTCTTGTTTCTGTATTTAAGTTATCTTATGGATGACACCAACTCATTTTTATTTTTTAAATTAAAACACTAATTGGGATAAAAGAAACGTCAGATTCTTACCAAATAAATGTATCTTCCATTCTCAGTTTTGTGCACTTCTGCATTGGCCTTATTTGCCAACAGCAAAAGTAACAACACGTTTTAAGAGTTGCTATGCCAGAGAGAACCAAGCAGTACAGTATTTCTATACGTATCTCCACAAGGCCATAGTGTTTCTAAATTATTTCTTAGTAACTAGCTAAATGTGTGGACCTAAAAAGCCTTCATCTTCTGAACCTTTCAAAGCTGAAAAAAGTGCTAGTCATATCCTGAAATCACAAACATATGTTCTGTTGTCAACTAAGCAATTTTTAAGAATAATTAAGGGACTCTTCTACCTGTTTTCTGGAAATAAAAGAGTAAGAACGCTAACCTAATTTGGAAACCAGTTCATGTTGTAGATGTTTCCAAACATCTCCTCCTAGGATCTGTAGTTGGAATGGAGAGCAAGCATTGTGTCTCTATGGAAAATGCATGCAAGATCTAAAGATTCCCAGCTATTTCCATATACAGCTTGCAGGAAAAACAGACCCATATTTTACCAGAATCTGTTGGGAGATATGCTTTTATGAAATATTTTTTTTGAATTATTGCTAGTTTCCCTCAACCATCTGTTCGTCTGAAAGCTCATAGCCAACTGCACCCACTTCATTGGCCCTGATGTCCTCAGTCCTGTTACTCTGTACTGGTTTACTCAGTTCTGAGTGCTGTCTCCTCTGCTGATGATTGCTCAGGACAAATTTTCTGAGAGGGATAAGAGCTGCCAAGAAGAAGTTTAGTGTCTGTCTGACAGAAAATTTACGATGAAAGCATAATATAGCTTTTGTTATGGCTGCGTGCTTCATTTCATTATGGCTGCACTTCAAGCACGTGCCTGCCTGCAGAAATTCTAACTGCACTTTCTGCTGTACAGAGGCTTCAGAATGTGGGATATCCATGTATCGCAGGAACTCTGGACATTTGGGAAACCTGACATTAGTCTTGATAGCTACACTGAGAAAAAATTTTGAAGCTAATCACTGCTCATGGAAGGGGGGTTGGAACTAGATGAACTTTAAGGTCCTTTCCAACCCAAACCATTCTGTGATTATATGATTCTAAGTGGCTGTTTTCCCAGTAATGCTACAAACGTCTGTGTGTCATTTAAATTTTTGAGAACGTTGTCCATTGTTCTTTGTACTGCAATAGCTTGAATAACTCAGTTTGAATGATATGTTGAATTGTTTTGACTGGAAAGTCGTCTGTCTTCTAAGGCTCATGAGGGAGATGGTAAGAAAGTCTTGAGGCTTTCAAAGGTAACTTGAAACCTTACAACAAAGTAATTAGCAAGGAATATAGACAAAAAGAAGGCAGTATCCAACTTCTGGCATCTACATTTGAGTGTGTGATTGTCAACTGGCCTGCACTGAAAGCACCACTACACTTGAGGAGCATTTAAAGTGTGTCAATGGGAAACACCACTCATATTAATCTAATATATTTGCATACTAGGTGAATAATGCTGATCTATGTCCATTTAGAGTTTTTCCTCTCATTCTCTCAGTACCATTCTGTATGAAATGAAAGACATGTTATCCTTAAGATTTTTCAAAGTCTTGCAAAAGTTGCATTGATGCATCTTCACGGTTGGCCATGAATGGTAAGTTTACATTAACATGTATAGTCTTCATATTTTTGGAACTATTTTGAAACTGAATTTATTCCCCATTAACTGTTTTCAGGCAGCAGTGGTGGCTCACCTGTCCCTGCACATTGCATAGTTTGGTTCAGAATTTGTTCCACCAAAAGAAACCTTCTAGTTACGGCAATATTGAACTGCCAAAATTCTTTCCAGGGTCTCCGTCTGCGAAGAAAAGGGACAGACGATAAAAGAACAGCATTTTAGAACTTTAAGTCATTATTTTCACTGATAATGTCTGGGTTAAATAATGGGAAGTATACTTATGCCTACACAAAATACAACTAACTGCTTTGCATTTCACTCAGCCTTTAGAATATGCCAGTATACCCAAGCATCTCAACATCACTAACCTCTGTAAAATGCTATACGAAGAAGTGGCCTAAACAAATGAAATGTTGATCTGCCTTTTATTAATTTCATTTTTTATCTTCTTGTATACAGACGTTTGACAGCTGTGACATTCATGGGCAATGCATTTGAAAAAGAAGACATAAATATTCAGAGACATATTAGAATGCTGTTCAATGTAAGCACCTGTCTACTTAGTGTTGACAGAAAATCATTTACTTTGCTTTATGCATGTTCTCTCCAGAGATTACAGAGGTCCTATTTTATTTAAAGAGCTGGTCCCAATATCAGTACTAGCTCTTGAAAATGCAATATATACATCTAATTATATTTATTAAGGAAACAACTTTGGTTTATATTTTCAGTAATACTGAAACAATTTTTTCAACCTCTACTTCAGAATTTCCTTCCCTGGGGAAATGAAAGGAGAAAGGGGAAATGGAATGAGGAGTATAAAAAGTACGACCTCATGATGTCTTTAATTAGAACATCACAGAAGATGACACAGAAAGAGAAGTATAATGAAAATGATATATAAAAAATATGTAATGTAAAAGGGATCACTTCCCAATCTTTCTGGTGGTCAGTGCTCATAGAATTCTGCTAACTTTAAGAATTGACATAAATAAAGCTAATTTAAATATTAAAAAAAAAGGGAAATAGGTCCCCAATGTCAGGGTATTTTGGAAAAAAACTTCAAGTATTATGAAATGTAGCGGTTTTTCTGCTTTTTGATAGTGCGCCAAAAGACCAGTGGAAACAAGACTCATCTGATGACTGGGACTGCTAGAGCTCTCTAAAACCAGCCAACCAGAAAAAACCCACAAAAGCCAAAACCGAACCAAAACAAAACAAAAAAAACCCCACCCCAATCTCCCCCAAAATCTTTGTCCCAAGCACAATAAATACACACTTGAGAAATCTGGAAGTCATTAATTTAAGCCTGAGAGAGTAATGACTCCCACAGAATGTACTTCTCCAAGAAGGGACGATCATTTCCCAATAAGGTTCTATTTTCCATAACAAAGAAAGAGTATGATGAATGCCAAGTCAAGTTTGTACAGACAGTAAGTGTCTCACTCAGTCTTGTGGGTTTTTTTCTTTTCCTTAGATGAGGTGGAGATTTTGGTACATTCACATGAAAATGACCTTTAAGTCTCAGTATGAGGGGAGGGGGAAGGGAAGGGAAGGGAAGGGAAGGGAAGGGAAGGGAAGGGAAGGGAAGGGAAGGGAATAAAGCTCCGAAGAAACACAGCCTAATTTTGGCCCAAACACTTCACTCCGTTTTATTTCACCTGACGTGAGTATGTGTGATGTTAACTCAGCCCTGATCACATAGCGTGGGTGAGTGGGGGAGGTCTGGAGAGAGCATAAAATTCTTGGAAGCATCCTGAGACTCCACAAACCCTGACAATGCTGCCACCTATGGACCAAAAGTGCTAACATCAGCTTCGCAAAGCCGTTCTCAGGGACACTCGGCAACGAAAGGAGCAGAATTGCACTAGCAAATGCAAACTCCTGCACGAGCTTAATTCACCTGGTGAACTCCTGGAGCGGCTACTTCGGTTTATCTAGTTCAATGCCTTTATATAATTTAATTAGGATCATCACACAGCAACCTAACCTGTCTACAGAAATTATGAGCTGCAACTCCAGACCCCATATGAACTCTTTTGCTCAATTAAAGCTAAGCAGCTTTTTATAGAAAGATTTTTTTTTCCCTTAAAGTGCACACAAGGAGCAATGGAGCATGATATGCCTTTTTTCACATTATGGTAATTATGTAAAGGCAGTAACATTAAAAATACTTGCTGAAGTCCAAAATTTACATTGCTATTGCAGACATTTAAGCCTGTCATTTTAAAGATATTGGCACAATTTTCCTATTCTATGGAAGAAACACGGGTGATTAGACCTAATGCCTTCAGATATCTTTGTGTCATTCTCCTAATATTAGCACTTACTACTAAAATACTGTGATAATCTAGAAAATTAATTTTCTAAAATCTGTTTGGGAATAACCATCTGTATTTACACCTTTAATTGTTTTTCCATTTATACATTATATATACATCACATAATAAATCAGCATTTCTATTTTATTGTCACTACTGGAAAGTTCTCTTCCTTTTCAATGTTACTGTCCTTACTAAGAAGGTAATTCCCCTAGTTGGAAGAAAGTAGCCCCTAAACAGATTCACTTCTCAACTGTATAAAATAAAATAATAAAATAAAATAAAATATAAAATAAAATAAAATAAAATAAAATAGATATTCCTCAACTAATCCGCCAGTGCTTTACTGTTACACAACAAATAAAGCACGATGAACGGGGTGCAGTAGAGAACAAGCTGGTAGGCTCTTATCTATGTATCCATGGAGGGGCTGGAGACCACAGAAGGGTGATCAAATCTTAGGTGCCATTTTCTGCTCCCAAAGTTATCTCTGCATATTGCGTTACAATCACTGAACAAAATACAGAAGCAGAAGCCTGACAGGATTCAAAGTAGACAAAAATGGTGCTGGCAGGCAGGCTCCAAAAAAGATAGGATTTCTGTAAGTTACTATCTATAGATCCTTGGAGAACCTACAGGGTTTTTTTGAGAACCTTTCCAAAGCAACTGATGTTCCCAATGTGTTGTACCAGAACATTATTGTAAATCACGATAATATTTGCTATGTCCAGGTGAGGTCTTTGAAAATGAGAACTTGTGGAGAGGACAGGAGAAACAACACAAAAGGAAACATTTAGAAACACTTTGTCTGTGTTTTTTCAGACTGTCCTGCCTATATCATGTCCTCATTTCAATGATTTCTGTCTTGTACATTTCAAGCATCAGTCTGCAAAGTAGTCAGTTCCACAGTCTCACACATTTTCCCATGTTTTCCATCTTTCCCATCTGAGCACTAGTCAGCTAACTCTCTATAATGGCATTAAACCATAAGTACTTGGGAACTACCCCAGTTAAAGTAAATTTTGTTCTCATTTATTTTCATACTACCCACGTACCAAAGGAAAGGCTCTGATATAGCTAGCAGAATAAAACTGGCATTTGTAGGCAATGTGGAATGGAGACTCAATCCCACAAACTGAGTAAGAAACACTTGAGAAGTTAGAATATCTTCTATATTTTCTTGAAAGCAATACTGAAGTTATTTTTAAACATATTCGTTAGTAGCTTCTTATTTATCATGCACTTACATAAAAGTGAGAATAAGAGTTATCCTATTAAAATCAATAGAAGTACTCCTGTGATTAAAATTTCATTTATGCTGAAATAGGGCCTTACATTCTACATACACTTCCATTCAATATGTGCATATTGTGAATATTAAATAATGTTAAATTACTCCTTTTTCATAATAGAATCAGCTTGACAGTTACAATGTTCAAGCACTAAGCAGCACATATTACAATGGCAGCTCCCTATCATGCAGTAATTTTCTTCCTTTTAATATTCTTGAAATTTAGCTCTCACAAGGAGGTGAAATGATTGTCTTTGAAAAGTAATTTGGCATACTCCTTTAGACTTTACATCTAGTCAGTAAGACTCTACTCTCTCATGTATCAATGCCTTTGAGTAACATGAGTTTGTTGAGTCTTGCTGCTTCTCAGTTCTCTTAAGAGTGAGGATGGAGAAATTAGTTCATCCTAGATTCCCATTTGAGAATAATAAATGGGGCCACCACCTCCACCTTGACCATCACCATAGAACTCTCTTTTTTGTTTCCACAGCAGTGGAGTGGAAGGTTGGAAGGAGTACAAGAAGACAAACAATCTTGTCTTTCACTTCCCATTAGATACTGGTTGATGTGGTTTTCTTCCTGGGCTTAAAGAGTACTAAATGTGAGGGTACAAAGAGATCTTCACTGCATTCTTCTTGGGCACCAAGACAGGTCTAAGGTCTCCTTAATCATTTAATGAAGTTGGGAGTCCACAGATTTAAGAGGTGAAAGAAAGAATTGCATGACTAGTGGTAAAGCTAGTAGATACTGAATACAACACACCTTGTTTTCATTAAATTTCACTGCCATGATTTAGGCAAAGAAAAGGAGATCAATGACAGTTCCTGAACACCACTCTTTTAGGAGTTAGGTGTTGGGGCAGACAGGGAGCTCAGAAACTCTGGGACAGGGTCAGGTCTTCTGTCTTTTTGCTGGAGGTGTCAGGTGTGAAGTCTTCCAGGAGTATAGATTTCCATGAATGTCCCATGGCTAATTAAAACCCCCCTACTCCTCAGGGTATGATTAGAATTTTCTACCTTCTGAAAGACAAAACACAAAGGTGAAATTATTGCACTCCTGCCACCTGAGGGTTAGTACAGTATTTCTGTAACTCAAAACCAGATTTTATCTGTAAAGAATCTGCATTTGGAAGAAAGATGCATTTAAGAAAAAGAAAAAGGATCAGGCATATCATCTGTGATTCTATCAATTGTGACTTTATCTGACAGCTCATAGGAATGTCACAGTAAGCAACAATCCAAAGAGAATAATAGATTCATGAAATTTAAAGATAGAAAGGTCCATTTTGTAATGACTGTTTTGCTGTAGTGCACTGTTATATACTAGGCAATCTATTGTTTCCCCCCATTTTATTTTAAGCTTTTCTCCAAAACTACATTTTTCATCAATTTTCGTCTAATAGATCTAAGTTAAATCAGTCCGCTTTACCAGATAATATAACAATTCTGTAATTATCATCCTTATCGGAAAAGATGACCTCATTGGACTTCAGAAATGGTTACCTATATTTGATTTAGATTGGGTTAAAAGTACAGATTAACTTAAATGAAACACTCATTATTAAAAACTGAACACTGTGGATAGGAAATACTGACAAAGTAAATACTTGCATTTATGACTTGTTGTTTGTAGGATTAACAACTCCTTTAAATACTAGCTTGATTTAACTGTAACATTGATGTAAATATAATAGGACATTCCTAAGGGGAATTGCAATTTTTAAAAAAATTAAAAATTCCATATTTACTACAATAAATGTTATGCCAAAAAATTTTATAGCTACCAGAAACATAGAAAATACTATACCCAAAGCTAGAAAACTGTTCCAGTACAAAGCATGCCTAATATATAACCTCCCAAATACACAGTATATCCCTAGTAAAGATATAAATTATGGTTGCAAATGAGACCACAAACAAAATTTTGCTCAAGGCATGAATCATAAATTCAAACAATAATCATCTCCTGCATGAGCCACAACTACTTTGTTTACTTCTTATACCCTGTTTCCTAAACATGAAGATGAAAGTAGGTCAAGTAAATTTAGCATCTTTTCACATGAAGTATGTTATGATAGCGGGTGGCATAGCCTAATTTACAATTACATGAGTTTACATGAATATGAAAATATGTGTTTTCACTGTGCTGTGTCATTACACATATTGACATTTTACTCACAATGACACAGAATCATAGAAAACACCCAAGATTTGGAGAAGGGAGGGAGCAGAAAAGGAGAGAAATATTTACCACAGCTGCGGCCTGAATGAAATATCAATGTATTAGGAAAGACCTTCGTATGGTGTTGAATGTTATTTTAATAACTGCTTGTAGGTATGTGTATGCAGTGTGTTACAAGGGAAGAAGAGGGAAACTGAGAAACCACTGGTTTATTTAATTTCTAAAAAGTTTTAATTTTGTTATGCCTATTAATCAAGAAAAAGCTTTTCTGAGAAAATTTCAAAATTTAACAGCCATGTTTCTTAGCACTGGATCAAAATGCAAAAGAAAATTTAAACCAAAAGTTGGAATCAGAAATTTTGTTTTTCATCATTCTGCCATGAAGTTTCAAGTATGATTCATTTAGGAAACTTACTCGAAATAAGTAAGTGTTTTGTTTTATTACAATGATTTCCTTTTATGGAAGGCAGAAGGATTTTGGTGTGGACAAAGAATGTTATTTCTGGAACAAACAGGCACAAAAAAACTTTCTCATCAGTTATGGATTAATATCTTGTTGAGATATAAGTCTATCAAGACCAGAATACATCGTTTAGCTCACCTAAGCCAGCTTATTTACCCAACTTTGATGGAATAAAAGGTACCTCAACATAAATTCTGTTTTCAAAGCATCTTTATCTGTATATATGGGTGGATGAATAAACATATTTGATAAAGAAGAGCAGAAGAATGGGAGAAGGTCACATACCAGTAGCTGCTTCCACATAAATCAGTAAGAGTATCACATTAGTTGTAGAAAGTATTTAACAAAATGGTGGGTTCTAGTATACATTCATATTGTCACAAGTCTAGTAGAAATTGCAAAAATAGCAGATTTTTTCTTGAACCACAGAGCTTAAAGCTTCAGCTCAGCAAGGTACTCTGAAATTCACTCATGATCCAGGAACCAAGTCACATGTTTGAGGTAAGTGTGAGGTGAAATGCTTTGCTGAGGTACAGGCACTGGCAGCTTCCTGAACTAACACAGCCTGTCTGTCAGACTGTGCTGAATTCCTGAAGAAACTTGTCCATATTAAGAGGCATCCCATTCTAATTAGGCTCCATTATGATTTGTTGCATTATTTGAATATGACATAGCTATCTGTGTTTTGAAATTTGGAGTGAAGTGATTTTTTGTAGTTGAGACCTTGTCTATGATTTCAACCAAAACCACTTTTTCCAGTCAAGTTATAAAATGCTAAAACCAGGGAATTATAGCTAAAAAATGTAAATTAAAAAAAAAAAAAAAAAGTAAGGCAACAAAACTTTTCTTGTTGTTTGATCAGAATTATCCCAAATAACTAATGAGAAATATAATCATATGTTTACTGTGTTTGCCACTGCAGATGAACTAACACAAAGTTTTGCTGTTTTTAAGACTGACCCAAATACTATGAACCAAAATTTAGTCAGACTCTCTCTATACATTTTAATAAGCAGAAAGAATAAAGAGGCTCTGCTACAAAGGTAAATAATATTACGCAGTTGTTTTATATTTCCAGTGTCCAAGTAACTTGATTTTATAAAGAAACAGTTGCTGAAATCAGACATGTGATACTCTGCAATATCTGTCTTAATGAAAAAATTGCACCATGCACTCCTTCCTTTTTCATTTGCAATTGTTTTACATGTCTATGGCAATTTCAACATTACTTGCTAAAAAGAAAGCACCACTGGAATGCTGTACTTTTACTTCTTGTTGCAATGAGGCAACTGGAAATGAGGAGGAGCAGCAACAAAACTGAGCAGCCTTTTTGGACAACATATTCTTTGCAAGTCACTGTTTGAAAATCATAGATAATGATTTTTTTAAATTGTAAAAGAATATGCACAATGTGTATTCACTGGCTACTAGACACTAGACTCGCCAAAATAAATCATACTTTGTAATCAGGACAATAAAATCAGTAAATAGTGAATAAAGTAATTCTAAATATGTTTACCAAAAGCTGCAGGATGCTATATATATTGAAAAATGGCAGGGCATAGTTATTCATCAGCTGCTTGCTATCCCAAGTTATTTGCAAATAAGAACTGACTCTGAGGCTTTGGAATAAATAATGGTATAGAGTTAGTACCCAACATATAGTTATGTGGTATTCCCAGCATTATCTATTTAGTACCTTGGCAAAATAAACCTCAGTAAACATGCTGGTCTGTGTTAGAAAAGCCAAAATAATTGTGAAATGTGTTGGCATTTTTACTGCTCCTGACATTTGTTCACTAGTTACTCACCAAGATACATATTTCAGCCTGACCACTGAAAAGCTTTCAAGGGTGAACAACTCTCAGCCACAGTATAGAACTGTGGCTCTATACTGTTGAAAGCTTGTATTTCTCCTCTGCACTGAGCTCTGCACGTGTTCTAATTCCTTCTCCTTACGGGGTCTTTCCTAGCTTCACAAATGTCCTCATTGAGAAAAAGTGCCAGAAGAAGTAAGTGCTAGAAGAGCAGAGGTTAACATTTTCTCCTATGGAAAACCATAGCAATGACATTTTTCCTTCACAAAGCATTTGCCTCTCTGCAGCTGACTTTTTTTAAATTTTTTTAAGATGAACATGCCTCAAGTTTCTTGGGAGTAATATTGGGATACATATGCACTCTTCTAGGCAGTCTCACTTTATTAAGGTGGATGTATTCATGCTAAGTACCTTGATACTTAAATTCTTTTTAAGCTCTTGCTTTCAACAGAATACTCGAGTCTACAGCCAAACCTGGCCATGGTCAGTAACCCAGGAAGACAGACTGCTGCAAAAGCCTGCTAGTCCGGGCTAAACTGCTGCCAGTTAAGGTGTAATGTTGTTCTTGGGGAAGCAATGCATTCCTTCAGCCAGCTTGCAGGTATTTAGGGAGCTTCATATCAGACTTACATAGGTTTGTTTACCAGAGGGAATTCCTTTTTCCTTATTTAACCCACCAAAAGTAGGCAAGATCTATCTCTGGGTCAATAAAACCCATACAATTTCAAGAAGACATTTTCCCTGTCAGCAGATGAACATTGGACAGTCACAGCAGACCCAAATAACAATGTCTACAATGACAATTATACAGAGTTATTATATCATTTTGAGTATATAAATATAACCAACAAATTCCACATGGCTTTTCCCAAACTGTCATCTTCCCCTATAATGAAATAAGTAAGAATAGATGAGAATTTAACACTTCCATAATACATTCTACCGAAGGATCTCAAAACATTTACAAGCTCCTTTCATTAAAAATGTATCTCCGGGCATACATTCAGCACACATGCATGTTGTTTTTATCTGAAAGTTTGCCCTGGTCAGGAGAACATTACAAAATGTGAATTTGACATTTCCATCAAATACTACTCTTTGATGTCTTCCCCATATCCACTTTTTTTTTGGTTGGGTGGTTGGGAGGTTGTTTGGGGTTTTTTTAAGACCAGGGTTCCCAAATGCATTTTATTGTAAAGGTCGGAGTCAAGATATATTCCTTTGCAGGGCATGAAAAGAGAGGAAGAATTAACAAGTAAATGTGACATATCTCACATTAGTTCCAAGCAGAATTTTTATTAATTTTAAAACAAAATAAGAGGGGGGTTGGGTTTTGGGGTTTTTGGGGTTTTTTTAAAATTAATATGCCTAAACTCCCAATACTTTGTGCATTTCTCCTATACAGAACACAGAACTCTGCAGTTCTTTCCAGTCAACAGAAAGGTCAGGTAGATAGTTATTCGCGGTGCCAAAGTGGTGACAGACTAAACTAATACCTAAGAATTTTTAGGTTGGATTACAAGTGAAAGTTAATGTTGTTCTACAGTTATTAAATAGAGGTTTTTTTGACTAACGCGTGTCCTCAAAATCAACATTTAAGTCACTTGCTAATATGTGAGAAGCTATGATGCATGACTAGCATTTGGGTACTTTCTAAGTGTCTAAGAGCTGCCACTGAACATGCCATTGATGCTACTGAATAGACAATGCAGCTTGATAAAGAAAAATAATGACATTAATAAAGGAAGATAGGGAGGAAATGTAGAAGAATTGAGCCATGACATACCCAAGGTTTTGTTAATTGTAAAAAACAAGGGCTTACATTTTCAGGAGTTTTTAAGAAATATGGGTCAAATAAAAATCATTTTTGAAATATGCATACTTAGAAAATTTCTCAGGACATCTGTTTGCTAATGGACCTTTGAATTTACACATTTTGAAGGAAAAAAAAAAGAAACTAGTAGAGTCATCTAATTATTATTCTTCCCTTCTTTAATCTGCTTAGCAAATGTTAATAAAAGTGCAGAATACTTCTTATAAAGCAAAAAGTCCCACAACTACCCTCACTGAAGTTTTGAGCTTTGAAGATTTCATTTGCTTAAACAATAATGAATGAAACCTTACAACATACTGAGAATTAAGCTAAAGACAGGAACTGACCTTTAAAATGGCCAAGTGACCAAGCCCTTGGCATGACCACAGTGGAGTGCAAGCAGATTTCCCCACAGCAGTAGCAGGGGTTATATATCAGGATCTTCAAAGTTTGTGTTTAAATCTCTTTTACTCTTCCCTGTTTTTAAAGAAACCCCTATGAATTCAGGGAAACTGATTACAATGAAAATTGAAAGTTGTCTGAAAATCACATCTTTTAAATAACAAGTCAGCTTTTGTCACACATGAGTCACCTTTATTACCTGTGTCACCAGCAATTTACAAATCTTTCACACACCTGAAGCATAATCAGACTTTTATTCATATGTGGTATCTTTTAATGCAAATCTGTCTTCAGTGTAAAACCAAGGCTTCTGTGCTGTAGGTGGAAGGAAGGGTGAAAAACACTCTACCAACAGATAACCATCTGGCAGATTCTCTTTCTCTCTCTGCTATCTCCATGTGATTTTTATCACTTTACAAAATGTCATTAAGCAAACAGAGAAGACCACAAGCAAACCTTTAGTTTCACAAAATCATGTTTTATAAACTGTTGAGAAACACTGACATGTAATGAAACCCTATTCCCTATATGCCTTCCTCTTTGTAAATGATTTGTTTCCCTCCCTTCATGTATAAATAAACAGAAATGTGTCTGTGTATTTGCTGTTTGGTTTTTTCTCTTTCCTCTTTTTTTTTTATTTTTTATTTGGTCATCATAATCAAGGGCTATTACAGCAATAGATCTTATCTTTAGAATGGCAGTCCCCTTGCACCTTCAGTTCAGATTTTTGTTTATGCTTGGCTGCAATTGTGGCTGTTTCTGATAGTTTTAGGTCAGCCATGACAGACTATGGGTGACACTAAATAAACAAGCTGGGAGTCTGTGACTAGGACGGAATGATACTGGTTCTCAGAGTTTGATTTTCTCTGGTTAATCAACAATTTTATTCAAAATAAGTCACTGTGAAAAGTAACTGTTTGCTAGACTATGCATATTATGCGGTAAGGTTAAAAAAAAAAATTTAAAAGCCCCTCACAACTCACATAGGCAAGCAGAAAGAACAAATCATGGTCAATCTTGTTTTGGTTATAGTAGGCTACAGAATTTATTTGTTTATTTAATTTATGTTCAGCTACTTCTTCCTGTCTCCTCCCTTCCGTCTCTCAGTTAAATTCCAAGGCAGTAAGTTGATCTCAGCACAGTCTGTTGGGGAGCAGATCGGACACTTCCTTACAGCCTGCTCAAGGGGGATAAAAAATTCAATGACCAATTTACTAACTATACTCACAGAATAAGATCCCATGAGAAGGGGTAAAATATCCTAATCAAATGGATACCTGCTCCCAGTTACAGACAAATCAGTTGTCTTGATTTTACTGTCTATTTTGAAAGATTTTATGCATTTCTTACAACTTCTGTTTCTATAGTCATATCATTATGTCAGTTTCTAAACTCAGTTTTCATTTATTAATTTTTTAAACTGTATTGCTTGCCTCCATGGTCATGGAGCAAGCCTTTAAAAATGTACCCTAAGGCTGAAATGCCAACACAATAATAATAATAATAAAACCTTGTTTTTATGCATTTATTTTTAAACTTCAGGAATTTTAAGTCAGTCTTGTGATTAGGAAGAATATTAGAATAGACCCTTTTAAAGCCTGAGGCTGGTGATGCTGCCTACCTGGGATTATGAATGCATTATAAATTCTCATTTTTAATATGATGTTTTTAGCTGGAATAATAAAGATCCTTTAAAATTCATGTAAATTACAAGAATAAAAAATTATTTTTATGCAATTTTCACTTCTTTAAAATTTGGCCCAGAAGTCAAGTGCAGGCTGAGAGTCAACCACTGAACTACCCAGGGGTAAGCAGTGTATCAGTGCAGTTTCTAGTGCACAGACATTCCTTTCAGAAACCAAAACATCATAATGCACATCTTCTTGCAAAACCTCCACAGAGAAGTGAATAATTAGAAAACCTACTGTACCTAAACTTCCACAGAAGTGGAATTTCTGAAACTGGATTGCCTGTTATGTGCTGGTAAATGAGAAGAAACTTTTGTGAAGAGACCCTTTACTAGCACCTTGGAAGATTTATGTGTCCTCTTTATAATTCAACTAATGTTGTTCACTAAAGTATGAACTAAACTATTTCTTAAGCTCACCTTGGTCATAGCATCCTGATGCAACATCTAGTTGACGCCTAAACTAAAACACGGAATTGTATGGAAATAGTGTACATGTGATTTTCTTGAGCTATGCTTTGCCTGCTGCCAGAGCCTATCCTGATCTCTTTGAAAACTAACTACCAGGTTATCAGTGTCCAAGTTTAACATTGCCTAGGGTTATTTTATTTTTAAATTGCTTGTATATCCACCAAAATCATCTCAGCTAAGTCTTCAACAAGCCAGGCCTTTAGAATCAAACCTTCGCCAGAAGTACTATGGTTTAATTAGCTGCGCATTTGCCTCCTGGCCAGATCCAATAAATATGCATGTATTGGCACAGCTGCATCTCAGCATGCATACTTAAATTAAAAATGTTTCCTTTGATGCTCTGGCAATCTTGGCATTCATTCACTTTGCCAGAAGCAGTATCAAATCACAAAATACTTGTCCAGTCATCATCACAATGTACAATCACGAAAATGTGTTACCAGTTTAGCTGCTCATATTACGTGCGTAGTAACCTGAAATTCTTCATGCTTACTGTACAGTTATGGAGAAGGATGTTCCCATGCTTCTCATGACTGAAAGGTATTCCCACATGCCAAATAAGATGAAACTGGTCAAACAACACCTGTCTTCTGTTGAGATTAGTTGCACAAATTTATGTTGAAAGTGTTATTTTCATAACTACCGTCGCATTTTCTATTTAAAAGATGCAGAATTAATTTGTTTTGTTTTCTCCACTTGACATTAGCAGCTTTACGGAACAATGACCTCGCTAGTCACTGATGATGAATTATTAGCTATTTTTACCAAAAGAAGGAAAATTGAATGTTATACAGACTTTTTAAAGGACACACTGAAAGGGTGGGTAGTACTATACATTTTTCCTCACTACTGGTCTCTCCATACTAAACTCCAGTCTAGTCACAGCAGCAGAGGAGGTAATACCTGTAGACAGACATGTATACTTGTCATACCAATAGGAATTTCAACAAACCTGAAATTACTAAACAAAGCAAGGGATCTCACTGTATGTGTGGGTGGTAAGGGGTGAGCTGAGGAACATTAGGGAAAATGATCAGATCATGTGTGGCACCAGAATTCAAAGCACTTCCTTCTCTTCCTACTGAGATACCCTGGGAATTCAATAAATCTCTTCTATAAATACTTAACATGCTTCAAGCCTGCAGTGGAAATCCACCAGGTTAAAAATTCTGATGTACTATCAGAGAGCATGTAGAGTAACTAAATAAATAGTCAAATTCTCTGTAGATGGTTAAAGTATCCTGTTATTTCTTCTGAAATCTAGCATGGTTGACATTTATTTTTGCACAAACATCAAATGTGGACAAATAAAATCCCTACAATGAGATTATTCATCATGCTTATAGGGAATTCTACTTGCAGATTGGGGAAAAAAATCTTTATTGAACCCATTAGCTGCTTGGAGTTTTTAAAATCAGAACATAAACAAAAGAGAGAAATAAAATCTCTCTTTTCACAGTACAATTCTCAACCTATCAGAAACAAACCAAGAGCTCACTCTCATTTTATGGAGCTAGATCTACTATGGTAAAACCAGAACAAAGAAATATTTTTTGGTCACCACATTCATTAAAGTTATAATCAGTATTCATTAAAATATATTTTAAAAAATGATGTAGTGCCACACTGAGAATATAACATCTGCTAAATCACCCTTGTTTTTTAAATCCAGTTGTCAACACAGTTTTGTACATGGTTTGCTGCGTTCTTAAACATCACCTCTTTGAAAGTTAAAAGTCCATTTGAGAGAAAATCTTTTTGCACTAAGGTAGTAGACAGAAATTCAAATATATCAAAGATATAATTGCCAATACTGAATTTTCTCCTGAACATCAAAGGTTATTCTGAGGAAGAAAATTATTCTTTTAATGGTCAGAATATTATTTTCTGAGAAACACAGTTGGATTAGAAACTGAAGACTAAACTTGATTTTTCAGCTCAGTTAAAGTTTAGAAGCACATTTCCATCAAATAGAATGTTTCACAAGCCTTACATGTGCTGTGTATTACTGTGAATCTAGAACATGTATTTTTAAAAATTGTAAATGCTCCTACACTGACTAGTGAAATACTGAATTATGCTGGTAGAAAAATAAACTATAAACTTCAAGGGAAACACCAGAATTTCATGTGCTGGGTTTTGATGTTTTTTTTCTGCTCCAAATTTGCTCCAAAATCCCAAATTTTAAAATTCTTATTGGGAAATAAAATCACAATTCAGTATAATGAAAATATTTTATTATGATAAAATTGGGGTTTCTCATTAATATAAAAACAGTGTAATACTAAATTTTCAATACTATTTTCTCTAATACACAGAAAATTGATTAAATTATTAAACAAATAGTTTTAACTAAAAGAGCAAAAAAGAAAAATGTTGGTTTCTTTCCAAGAAAACTTAAGGGAAAGAGGTTTGTTCCTCTGAAAATACTTGAAAAGAGTTGAATTGCACTTTCCGGTGGAAAATTTCCAGAGAAAATTTCTCATCCAGGAAGAAAACAGGTGCTTCCCCTGAACTGTATTTCCACGTATAAAACTGATTCTCTTGATGTTTTGTTGATCCTGAATATACAAAATAATAAAAGTAATCATGCATTCTTCAGGAATCTCCAGAAAGGTATTAAATTAATTAATAGCAGCACTGATACTTCTATTCATGTTGAAATAATTAACAATTCCAAGGATATTAATGGTGTATTGTATGGCTATTTTAGACTGGGTAGGATGAAAGAAAAAACCTTTTGGTGACTCTTGCTCCCACTAAAATTTAATTACCTTTACTTGCTGACCTCATGTTTTATGTAATAGTACACTCCAAAAATGACCTCATAAATGGCTACTAATATAAAGGTAAAGCCTTTCTTTTTTTCTACAAACCAGCACAGCATAAAGGGTTTTCTATTTAGGGTTTTTTAAACTACTTTTGCAAAGTATTCTTATAATTGCTAACATTATATATTCCGGCATTACCTGTGGGACCAACTAACTCTGAATTTAATTGAAGTCAGAATGCCTCACTTTGACAAGGTCACTTTTTAAAAGGTACCATGGCACAGGATTTTTGATTTTTCTTTTCTGAACTAGCTATTTCCTGTAAAATTATTGATGAAGAATTATATCTCTGCCACCAAATATTATTAAAGACAAAAGTGAAAATGTTACCATTAGTGGACATAAAATTTATGGATTATGATGACTTGTACTAAATCTGGAAGGCTGTACCTCACTAGTAAAAAAAAATGTGACTGCTGACTGGCCAAAGAACATCAGTTTTCAGCAGCTACTTAACATGAACTGTTTAATTTTGCAAATTTAGAGAGGTAGGGTCAAAGTCATCCCTGATTTCACTGTAATCATTGTTGAGAGCAGACTGTTGTTTTACCTTCTTAAAAGAAGCAGGGGAAACTAATCAGATTAAAATCCCCAAAAAATTTGAATATCAGAATAAAGATATGACATAATAAGTTTTGCCTTCATTTAATCACATTAAATAAGAGAAATATAAGAGCTAATAAGTAGGTACTGAAACCAAAGATCTCACGATAGAAATGGGAGCGTTTTAAACAATAAAGCATTTAGCTGTTCAAACATATTATCAAAGATGAGGAGAATTTTCAACACCTCAAAAAAATATTACCAAAAGTCATCTGACAAAAACACAGCATCTGGAGGAAGTACCATACAGTCTCAGAAATTAGGAAAATAAAGCATTTTAAACTGATATAAAAGACTCCTTATAAAAGCTTGTTTTGAAATGGAATATGGAACAATCTCTCCGTCTGATATATAAAAGGAAAATAAAAGATATTTTGAATTTTTCGCACTCATTTTTTTCACAGTTCTCTCTCTTTATATTACTTCTTTTGTTCATTTTAGCAATAGAAAGGAAAAGAATAAAGAGAAAAGGAAAAATAAGTGGGAAATAAAGACTGCAGGGAAATATTTTTAATACAATTGCTTTTCTGTAGTGTAAAATACCACATTTTTTAAAATTAGATTTTTAAGTGATAATTCAGAATTCCAGTGAATGACAAAGAGAAACAAATTTGCTAACTATTTTGCTAGAAGAAACATGATGAAGATATAATCCTTTGGGAAGGTATTTTCTGAAATTCAAAGAAAAAATTTTAATATTTTCATTTCTGATGAGTTTATTTCACTTCATAAGTGGATACCTAAACGCAGTTTCTGAAAACACACAAGTAACACCTAAAATAAACCAACAAGGCAAAAAGTACCATCAACAACTAAAAAGCTTATTCTTCGGACATCTCTCAGTGGCACTTTTCATTTTTTCTAGGAGAAAAAGGCATATATATTCCAATATAGCTCCTCTTCCACATATTTAAATCCCAGGAAGCATGATTAAATTTTAACTGAAGTGAAAGAATTCTCCATTGAAAGATTAGAAATTGCAGACCTGGGATATTCAAAACTTCATTGGACAAAATTTTTAAAATTCAATCTTATGTTTAGCACATCTCTTCATGTTTCTAAGGCATGTACACATTTGTCTAGAGGTTAGGAATCTTCTAAGGCAAATAAATCAGAGGACATAGCTGATTATTGACACACATTGCAAATCGATAAACAAATTCCAGTACACAACTTTTGTATTCATGAAGCTAAGTCATATTTTCATAGCTAAAACACCTGTATCTGATATTTTCTGTACATCAATATATAATGTAGGGCTAGCATCCATTAGTGTGTATACAAATGTATGTTTTGCCCTGAATGAGACTTTGGTATGCATTGATACTCTTGAGTAAAATTTGAGTGTCAATGCTTGCCTTGTAACTATGGGATGGCTGTAATGACCAGAGCATATGCTGTGAAATATTGTGTACAGATATCTTTTTTTAGAATAAGTAAATGCGGGGTTTTATGTTTTATACAATTGCCCAAAGGTATTTAAATATTTTTGAAGAAAAAAACAACATAACAAACCTAAATATTCCCACAATGAGCTACACAAAAAAAGGAGTCCCAAACTTTCCAAAGTATCTTAATGAGGGTTAAAGGTCGCTGCTAAATAAAACTGAGAAACAGAAAGGACCAGGATCCTGTTTCCATTTTAATGTGCCTCATGTTTATGTTTTGCTGTCGGCAGGGGAAAGGCTGAAACAATTCCACTTACAAGGAGGTTACAAACAGGCTGACTATTGCAGCTGGCTGGAAGAAAAAGTTTGTACTCCACAGGTCTAAGGTGAATGCAAGTTCACACAGACCAGACACACGTTAAGCACTGGGCTTATAGCTGACACTTCTCTGCAAATCCTTTCCCAAAAATTACAATCTAAGCTGTTAGAACTGGCCTGAATTCCAGTTCCTTTGAATTATGTTCCACAGACCCAAACCAATAACACTGACTTTAACTTCTTCACCACTCCTAAAACTAAAATTTTATAGAAAATGTTAAATTATAAAGATGTGTTGTGCCTGCAATTAGCATAACAGAGGAAACAGAGGAAATTCTTAAATTCAAAGGTCCCTGGAATAGAAAACAATTGCTAACGATAGTCACCAAAGCAATATGGTGAACCTTAACCTATCCTTAATCACTTCTAATTTCCGAGTCGTAAAAAAAAGACTGCTACTTTTTTGAATTTCATTTTAGTGTCTTGAAACCAGTGTTATGATTCTAAGGAAATCTTTTCTTCTGAAAAATGTGTATACTGCTCTGCTAAGCACATTCTGCTCCTACTGTCTAGAATGTGCTGCATACTGATTTGTGAAAGTCTGTCTTTAATCAACATGTTCACCTTAAAAACTGTGAAGCGCACCAAAATCTCTTATATGGAATATAGGATGCTTTGGGAGACTAGTTCTCAACAAAGAAAGCTCTTGACTGAGATACCAATAAAGGAGTTTGAACTCAGCTTCTACAGTGATGGCCACCTCAATGATCGAAATCCAGATATTTTGGTAAAACATGCAATAGTTACATTATTTGACAGGACAGTTACACTTACTTAAGATGAGATCAACTGACTTATACACAACAACAGTGGAAGAAATCTCAGTGATCACTTTAGCATGGTCAGAAGCTCTAAAATGGATTTCTAAGTGGAAGGGATAAAATACAATACCCAACGGCAATTCCTATTATAGTGATTCTGGAAAGCCCATATCACCAAATGCCCCTTAACTTCTTTTTCTTTAGTTCTAGTTAATGAAGAAAAACCACAACTTCTTGTGAAGGTTGGTGTAAAACTGGTTATGCAAATAGGTTATCATCTTCAAAGTTTACCAAATAAAATACCTTTGAATTTAGGAAATTATATTTTACTGGAGAGACATTTCCCTACCAACTATGCAAACTTAAACCACAATAGCAGTATTTTTGTCACCAATTATGAGTGCTTTCAGTTACATGAGAAAAATATTATTCAAGGGATACTCATGTCAAGTAGCTTATTTCCCACTACATTCCTGAATCCCATTAAGCACTTTGTGAGAACTTGGGAACACTAACTTAGAAACAACAATTTGTTTTAATTTCTTTCTCCTGGTAAGCATAACTAATGTGACTTGCACTTGGTGTTCTGAAGTCATCCTGAGAGATGGATAGGCCCAAACAGCTACCTTGTCTGACAGAAAAATGAATTACTTTCTATATCACAGAGAAAAATTTCAGTGACTACTGGATAAATAATCCACCAGGATTTTGATTCCTGCGCACCATATGTTTAAAAAATTGATAAACTCAGGTACCACCTTTCTACTGAAAGGTACTTCTGTTCTTGATAGCTTGTTTCTGCCTTGCCTAGCCTGAATTTCACTTGGTGTTCTCACTATTCTACTGATATATTTCATAAACAAAATTGTCCTGAACATTCTTTTAGGTAAAGCAACAATTCAGTCTAGCAGATTGTCAGAGCCAAAACCTTCCTAGGAGTGCAGTTAGTGCCCTCCAGGTCAGCTTTCTGAAAGAAGATCTGTCTCAGAAGCCCCAGTTGGCCTTGAAGATCTTTGAGAACAAGCTGGACAAAGCTGCAGCAGGAGTTCCTGTGTCATTTGGTTGGGAGATGGGTTCAAGCGTGCGATGTCATGCTTGGTCCGCGACAGGACTGCCTTGTAGCTATCGATCTGGACCCTGTAGATACAGATTCTGATCCTGACCTCAGGCATGCCTCAGTACAGTGAACTTGCCTGGAGATCTGGATTCCTGTCTGAGCCTATTTACTGTCACTGGGCTTGCCCTGTTTCCCTCATTCTGGTGCTGTTGGACAGACCCTTGTCATTGAAGCCGCTGCCTCTGCCGGCCTTGCTGTCATCCTGGGCTGTTGGGACGCTCCCCTAGGGAGCAGCACCTGCCCTTGGTGCTTCCTAACAGACATTCTTAATCAGAAATACAGACCTATACTTAAATCAAGGAATAAAGGCTAAAAACAACAACAACAAGGCTAATTCAGGCCATGAATATATTGTTTGTGGATATTTTAAAGATAAAAATCAGTTCAAACTCCTTCCCAGTCATCTTTTCAAGATGCAATAAGAAGGATGAGCCTTTGCAATGCTTAAATTTGGTGAAAATTTAACACATAATTTATTAAAGAAATAGCAGCTCAAAAAGTCTTATTAGGAAAATTTTAATTTTCTTTTTTAAGTGCAGTAGTAAAATGAAAGCTCATGGAAATCTCTCTGGGTAACCTTAGAACATTTGATGCCAGAATGAGTAACTCAGTGATGATCTATAAGAAAGGGCAGTGCTTAGGAGATGAATCATTTTGATAGTGTTTTGGCCAGGCTTTCTCCACTCCCTTCAGATATTTGCACACAATAAATACAGGCGCTTCACTGCAAGTCTTTAAGAAATTTCAGGCAACTCAGGTTTACCTGATAGTTCCATTGCCTTCCATGAACTAATGGAAGAAATTAGAGATACATAATTAAATTTCAAAATGAAGATTTTACAATGGAAACTTATTGACACAGAAGAAAAATTACATATGAAAGTTACGCAAATGAGAATTTTGAATCATATTTATACTATTGGGTTATATCTGAAAATGCATCTCTATTAGCTTTTAGGAGGACACATTCAAAATTAGATTTGCAGTTTGTTCAAACATCAAGTCCAAGCTCAGCAGTATGATGCTGGTATATCTATGCTGTGCTTAGTATATCAAATACCATCCAGACAGGCTGCCTACAGTATGCCAGTGACAGCTCTTGTGGAAGACAGAGAACAGTGTAGACATATTCAGTGACACAGTTATTTAGTTAGTGTAAAAATGTCATAGCCATTGATTTCAACAAATATTTGACAATAAACCCAATCCGGGAACTTCCCAGTGTTGATTTTGGTATCCTGTTTTGTGATGCTCAGATGTTCATCACAAAATCCTGTGAACACCCTGGAGATAATTTCTCTTTTCTTCATAAAACATGTCATTCTTTGTTCCATGGTTTTCACAGCTCTCAATGAAAGAGAGAAAAATTATCCTTTGAACTAGGTTCTAAACTCCTGAAGAAATAACTAACAATGGAAAGGACCATAGACACCAAAGGGAAAAAACCACTTCTAGCACTCCTAAAAGTCCCTTTACCATGTACTCCTACTTACTTTGTAATGATTGCATGTTTTCCCTTCGGGCCCAGTAAAGTATTTAATTGCAATTACACTCATTTACATAGCAGATGAGGCTAATTGCTGGTATTAGTTACCAAATGTATGCTTGTATTGTGAGGGTAAAAAAATGCCCTACAGAAAAGAAAAACGACTATGCCTCTAATTAAGAAGCTATGAGTCAAAGTGAGCTTGTTCAGAGATGTAAATATAGAATCAAGGGCTTTCAGGGTTCTGCAGTACATTTTATTATACCACTAGTTCCCATATTTCAGAGATAACACTGGCAGACCTCATAGTATATACAATGAACTATTCTCATTTTCTCAGAAGCAGGGATGATAAGTTCCACAAAAAGGCTCAGAGAGATCTAGATTTCTAAAATTTTTAATTAGAAATAAATGTGAATCTTATATCAGGAAGGTTCTTTGTGTATAATAGATACACTGAAGTTATTATTTGAAGCAGTTCCATCACCTATTCTTTTGGGCTAATTCCCAGGAAAAGTCTTTTTTTACATTATTCAGACCTCAAACTGTTTCATGTTAATGGACTTCATTTTGCACGCAATTGTACACAAGGACTTTTAAGATACTACACTACTAAAGTGAATGTAAGAAGCATAAGGTCAAGTGGTAACCCAGATGAAAAACAATTCCAGCCTTTGGCCCTGGATACCATTCCTAATATAAAAATTCTTAAAAGATTTGCATCTATACATCTATGTATATACACAGAGAGAGGGTTAGTCCCGGCTGGTGAAATGAAGATTTGTTAATTTTAGTTAGCTTCAGGAGGTCACAGTGAGAACAGAAGTGTGCCCATCAGTATCCTTTGGACAGGGTTGAAAAGCTCCCTATACACATTTAAAAATTAACACTTTATCAAACTGTGCCTTAAATTTTTTCCTTTTCCTGGAATTCTACCAAAACTTGACAGCAGTTAAGCTGTGGGTGTGCAGAAGCACTACATACGATATTTACTATTATATTCTTTTAGGTAGTTTCCCATTAGTCTGCTACATTTTGCCTATGTTTAAAATTGAAATTATTTTGGTTTTGGAATTTGCCACTTTGTCTTCCCATTTCATTACAAGTTGTTTCTGCCTCCTACCAAAACAAAATGCCACCCCCATGTGAAAAAATTTATTCCAACCTTAAAACAGTGAATTTGATTTTCTGTTACCTTTCATGTAATATAAGTAGTGTAGTATACTGCTATTCTCACATAGAAAGACTTTAAGTGATAAAGGGCTGATAAAAATGAGAATCTATTGCTTTTGCTTTATTAGTTTTGTTATTCCAAGATGCTGCTTTATGCTAGTTTTAGATTTATCAGTGTTTGGTTATCTACATAAGTCATTTCATAAAATGAGACTGGCTATGAGCCACATTATCCATTGCTCCTTATTTTCTTTCTGAAAAGAAGATGTAAAAAGTTTTAAACCACCTGAAATACATTCCATGGATGCCAAGGTCTATACCTTCCTAGTGCCTGTTCTCATAAAAAATATACCTTTGTAGGACTAATCCCAAATGGTTTGATGACAGAGGTCATGCAAGTGTCATTTTTCAAACTTGTGTGAAAATCCATTTTGAGCCATCTTTCCCTGTTATATTTCACCTCATTTCTGGAGCACTTATGCAGCATACTTACTTAGCTAAAGCCCAAAATGTAAACAGGACATCCTCTCAGATAGGAGATCCCAACATGTTGAAAAGTATATGCCTTAGTTCTTAATCAGTTCTGGAAAGCATCCCAAGACTTCCACAAAAAGATACTGTTTCTGTTAATGTGGAACATAAACTTAGCCCTTAACATAAAACAAAACCAAACAACATCTGTCCTTACAGTTTGATTGTTTGTTCCATCCTGGTATAATTATTCTTGCATGACAGCAGCCCCTGCAGGCTATAGCCTTGCTTACTCTACTTTGCCCTGAAAGCACGCCCAGCATTTAGAGATGAAAACACTGTCACAACTAGTGAACACTCATTTAGAAATGCTTAGTGCTCCAGCACAGTCACATTTTTATAATTATCTGGGATTTTTTTTAATAGCATTTTGTAAATCAAAGTTGACCAAGAAAGGTTTGTGCTTCCAAAAATCACAGGTCTCTGAACAAATCTCTGAAGATTCCAATGGGAAAAGTAGTCAAAGTGGAGAGAGATCAATTTTTCACCCCACTGTTTCTTTGCAGAAATAAGGATTTCTTGTTATGTTTGATCATTATTTTAATGACCTTTGCAGTTTTTCTGACTAGTGGCAATAAAATCTGAACTGGGCATAAGAAAAAGGGAGGACATGCTCTAGTCACTACCCCTGCAGGTAGTGTGAAGAAAGTAGAAAGCCACACATTTTCTGCCACTGTGACCAAAATGGGAAGTAAATGAGCTTCCAAAACAAAAAATGACTCAAGGAAGGAGGGTTCACACCAGAGGAATGCTATTTCTCCAATTATAATAACTTTTCCAATATTTTCAATAGACTTGGCACTAAAGCAATAGGTAGTTTAATCCCATTTGTGAACTATATCCCTGTATATCCCTGGCTGAACATGTAATTTTCTCTGGTCTCTGGATCTGCAGAACTCCCCTAGGACAGTATAACTTTGTCATAGCCACAAGGCTGTCTCTTTCTCTTTAGGGCTACATGGTCTGCCTGGAAGACTGTCAGATCTAGCCAGGTGTGAAAGCTTCGTCCTACAGGAATCACAATAATGGAACCTAATCCGAAATGCCTAAGAAGACCAGGTATAGATTGTGTCTTTTCTATACCCTCTCAGAGGCATAATTCAAATCCTAACTCTGATCACACAAGCGTTGGTTAAAGTTCACAGCTAAAGAGCTGACTGAATTATTGTTACCTGTGTTTCTGATCATAAAGTTGCAAAGGTTTTCTGCTATAAACATCATTATGATAGTAGTTGTAGCCCTTTACTACCTTTTTCTGTACTGTTCACACAGCATGAAAGCATGACACACTTTGTTTTTGTGCTAAATGTGAAAGTTCATGGCTCATAGCATGTCTAGTTTTCCACTGATAAGTTTGTCTTTTTTGAGCACTATGGGGTTGGTGAAATAGCTCTCAGAGTCAAGGTACTCCTCCCATTTCATGCAGTATTTTTGTTCTGAACCCTCCACACTTTCTGTGATCACAGAGGCTGTGATTTATTATTTTGTTTTAGAGATCTGTTGCACAAACATTTCAAGTATAAAATTTAACAAAGTAAAAAAGTGTATTTTCAAAATGAAAACGAACAGTTGTTTTAAGATCAGTAACTTGATCCTAAAGTTTGTTTAAGTTTAAGCAAGAAAAAAAATTCACTGAAACTAGAGCCAGCTTCACATGCAGTCTGTGTGCTTAAGAAATTGCTTTAGAAGAGGATGGAGCTTTGGTTAAGGGACCAAATTTTCAGCTTTCCTTATAAAAGTACACAATAGAAAACTTAACTCTAAAGACTCATGGCTCCCAGGCAGATTCTTCACAGTCAGAAGGTTTCTTTAGTAGGAGAGGCACTGTGAAGAGAACAGAAGCCACAGCTCGTAGTGGACACAGACAATAGCCCCAGAAGTCTTTGCCAAAATTATAAATTCATTGCCTAGTCACTACTTTTTTCCAGCAGTGGACAAAAAGTTAGAAATAAATGTTATTAATTTGATTGCATGGCTTCTAAAAGTAGCATTGAATGTATCTCTACTTTTGTCCTTGTAATGGAAGGAATGCTGTTACAAGAGAATGTTCCTAAGTTTTTCTGTCCTCTATTTATCTAAGCTTAAAAGCAGATCCTGGGATTTAGAGGGCAGATGACCCACAGGCTGTAGATTGTAGTTCATTCACTTCTGTATGAGCTCTGGCCTTATCCATTCAACATTGCCATAGTTGTTCTGTGATGTGGAATGAACAGAAAAACAAAGAGCTAGAAGAAGGTAAGAGATTTAGCACTGTCACCTTGAAATTGGTTGGTAGCCTAAGTGCCATTGTGCTTTTTAATGAGAATTTCTTTCTCAATTTTTAAAATTTGTTGCCTTTCAATTGTAATATTGCAAAAACCAGCCCTGTTGAAACACTCTTCTATGTATGGCATTGGTAGGGCTACAACACCCTGAACAAGCTGCTGTTTTAAAAGTGCTGTTTTTGAAAAAAAAAGAATAAAATAAAAGAGCAATTTGATTGATTGTTTGTTTAATCAAAGAGCCTAATTATTTTAAATTTCATGGTTTTAAGTTTTTTACGTATCTGTCAAGTCTTCATCAAGGGAATTATCCTTGTCACATCTCCACTGTGTTTTTGCCATGATTTGCATTCATTGGTTCATCAAGAATTGGACACACAGTAAACAGGACTAGTAATATCTGAACATCTACTAATTAGCAGGGGAACCATACTCTTTTTGGGTTTGTGCCAAACATCTGAGAGCTGGAAGTGAAAGGAGCTTTCCTTGAGAAGGCCTTCAGCAGTAGAAATCCCTTACAAACCATAACCCTGAGAGACTAGAAAGTGCTAGCACAGCCCCCAAAGAGCATCAAGTGTAAAGGAATATAGGCAAGGGCAGCCAGGGGACACACTGATTCAGATGTCCCTCCTGAAACTTCCACTCTTAGAACTTCCATGGAAGTGCCCGTGGTGAGTGATTAAATGGGCTTTTCTGTTGTACATCCCCTCAGCAGGACAGCTGCGGAAACATCCCCTGCGCTCTGTAAAATGAATCACCCCTGGATAGAATGGGCGTAGCTGTTTGTACATCTCTTATCACACTAAGGATGTGCTAATATCTTGACCTGCAAACCACAGGACCACCCAAACCTCTAGCAGCTAAACCAAAATGATTCAGTTATAATTTATCTCAGGAAGTTTCCTCTGCAGTATATTCACCCTTGAAGAAGATGAAGAAAACACATAAATTCGCCTGTTTAATCTAGAAATGAAAGAAGAGGATCAAGTACATTGTAAAAAGCTCTCAAAAAGTGAGATTGATAGCACAAGGCATGGTCTCCTAGATGCCATACTCAGGGGAAGATGGACAAAAAAATAGTGCATAGTCACTCAACATGAAAGGAAGATTAAAGACTCAAAAATGGCAAGTAGAGAAAAGACCACATGTAGAGCCTGGGAAGAAAAATCAGTCCTGGCAAGAAGGGTTTGCATGTCTAGACTGTTTCCCCATAGTACAGTTTTCCAGACAAGCAAAGTTTGTAGAGTCTAAATCCTCTTCCTTGTCAGCCAAATATTTTCTCTTTGGAGATCAGCATACAAATTGGACGAAAGCCTTATGTTTTGGCTGAAGGTATTGACATAACTTCGTGAAGATAAAATTGTTGCAGAATGTACTGTGAAAAATATCCAACAAAGAAAAAGCTAAATTTCCATTTTACTTTCCTTTAAATGTTCATGGCTGTTGCTGTTCACAACCAAGAGTATTTGTAAAAGCCAGAAAAGAATCACAAAATGTTTTACAAGTTCTGAAAAGTTCTCATCATACCCAATGTTTCTATTTGAATAAACTGTAGCTGCTTGCAGAAGAAATCTGAAACTATATTTAGGACATTACAGTAAAATATGTGCTCAGAAGGTTAAAAAAAGTATTTACATAACAACTAACAACAGATATTTCTCTTAGATCCAGTACGTCACACAGGCAGTTAAAAGTGAATAAACTGGAGTAACTAATTTCTTCTGATAATTCACATCAATATTAATTACGTTGCCTCTTAGTGCTGGGGGGTTTACACCAACAGCTGAAAGATGTATTTGGCGTACATATTATATTTGAAGAAAACCAGAAGGTCTCTTTCCCCTTAATGAAAAAAAGCTAGAAGCCAGAAGTCCAAAGAAGTCCATATTCCCACTGCTACAGAATATGTGAGAACTGCTAACAAGAATTACATGATTCCTAAGGGAAATCAAGAGTCATGAGGATTTGATATGCAGCAAGGAGCATGACTTATTATTTGCCCGCTTATCACATGACCAATTTTATAAATACACTGGTCTAATATATCATGGGAGTAGGGTTTACAGAACTTCTGACTACTCAGAGAGACAATTAAAGTCAATACAAGCTGCAGGGGTTCAGCTCCCTGAAAATCAGTCAATGAAAACGTAAACCTCTATCAAGCATGAATCAATAACGGGTTTTTGGGCATACAACATAAATGTTTTTTAGAAGATGACAAATTTAAGCATACTCAGAACATGTAGAAACCTTTTCGTCTCCTTTAAATGTAAACACAAACATATTTTAAACCCAAATGGTTGTAAACAGCCACTTTTTTCCAGGTATCCAGCAAAAGCTGGATATTTTCAACAAAAGCAGAGATCAAGTTTCAAAGTAGAAGACAGTTCTCAGTCAAGGATGTACTGAAAACTTATTATCTCGATAAAACAAAGGGAAATCTCCTATGTCAGTAGGTCCCAAGAAATGTCCAGGATCGATAGGTCAGAGCACTCTCATAGCCTCTTTAGAAATACCCAGCTACAACAGTTTTCCTTTTGGCTGCACCCATCTACCCATACTCTTTCAAGTACTCTCCGAGTACTTGAAAGTTTTGAAAGCCCTGTTCCTGCAGCACATTGGGCTGCACCCAATCCACATTTGGTTCATCAGAATTTGTAGCTTGCACCTGCCAGGTGTTGTCGTTGACTTTTCCTCAGTCTACTGGGAGCTGCCTGTGCACAGCAGGAGAAAGCATAAACCCAAAGCATATGATGAAGAGTTTCAACAGATGGGCTCTGGCAGATCTTTCTGCACTACTGTAAGATTTTACCCACAGATGACTGCTCTGTTTTTTGCTATAACTTACAGCCCTATGGAAGAGTTAGCAAAAAGCAGTACGTATCCACAGCTCAGCCTGTGCTCATTTTAACTATTTTCTCTGACAGCCATGCTAAGGCATGCACATGTATCTCCTTTATTAGCATTTTCAGTCCTAAATCTTCTTCAGAAACAGAAGACATGCAGTCAGATGTGATGATATACAAATTATCATAATAAGAATGGTCAGAGCTTGTCTGACTAAGGCCCAAGGTTAAGCTCAGCTTCTGTATAATATGAGATATATTTGCTACCTGGGGATTACAGGTATATGCTGCAGTGGCAAGGGGACAGATATCTGTGATTTAAAAGTTGTTTTGAAAGTCCTTTGAGCAGTTCATTGACTCAAGTATGTAAATATGGCTACTGAGAGGGAGAGGAACAGGAATGGAGAGGCACACGCATAGGGAAGCAGATAGGGAGGAAAAAGAGAAAGAGTGGGGATGGGAAGAAAAAGAAAGGGACTATATATGTATTTCATGAGTACATGTATAACAATGTGATATTATGTAATGGCTTCAATAACTTCCCTACCCAGGAGTTTAGGAATATCATGATTGTTTTCCTAACCTGACAGTATTTTTCTGGGAAAAGGTGAAAAAGGCACTCTTTTTAAAGTGCTTGTGGGACTCTTAGCTGGCATTGTCTTCAGTTATACGTATATCCATGTATCTATGTAAACTGTAATTTAAAAAACCATTCTGTTCCCCAGCCTATTGGCGGACGGAAGGAAGGAAAGAGATCAGTGGAGAGGAATGTTTAAATAGCTTCTTGTTTTTTACTCACAGGACAGATGGCGTGCAAACGAATGAAAAATAAAACCCCAACTGACATTGTATAGCAGCTGTGCACAGTGTCAACTATAGGAAGAAACGTGCTCCACTGGATAGACTGTATTACTAGAAATGAGGGAACTTGGGTTCCCAGCCTAGTTTCCTACATTCAAAATGACTGTACTTTTGTAAAAGAAGTCTCTGTTTCTCAGTTTCTTCATTAGCAGAATAGAAACACTTAGATGCTTTACTTTATGAAGAAAAGGACAGAGAGAAATGAGGAGACCTTAGTTTTTGTGGGAAAGCAAATTGAAAGCACAAAACATTTTATTTAACTAATGGGTGATCACATTGCTTATATGAAGAAAACTGGGCTTTTTCACTGCTCTACTTTTTTTTTTCAGTGATCAGTATTAGAATGTTGTGATACTGTTAATAAGCTTAACATTTTGCTCACAACTCCAAGCATATGAGGTTCATAAAGTTCAAGGTAGAGCCCTGGAAAAAGAAGGGGCCATGAATTACTCATTTCCTGGGGAGGGTTTTATATTTTTTTCCAGAGGGCCAAGTTTTTCCTCTTTTGATCTGCAAATTTGTTCTGTAATGTCGTTGACTTTCTTCTTTTTCTAGTAGCTGTGATGGTATTGTTCTCTTCAGCCAATCTTTTCTGCTTTTTAAGACAGTTTGATTTATTTGTTTGTATGTTTTTCCTTCTTAGTCATTGTCCTTAAGCCCCAGGAAGAGTTCACATAATCACTGTGATCACAACTTAGTCTGAGAAGACAGTTACCTCTCTACTTGAGTCAGAACACAAAATTGATGTGTTTTGTGTCGGTTTCCAGAGGCTCAGGGCTCGCTGCAGGGATTACCTTGATTTTGATTGGTTGCAATTTTTTCAAAGCAGACTGGGAAAATCTTTCTCGTACCTGCTATACTCTTTCTTATCAAGCCAGTATGAAAAAGCCACATTAAATTTTCAGAGTAGCAGTCAAGATAACATTGTGCCTCTCTCTGATCTTTGAAGGCTATCAGCATTGAAAGGAAGCATGTGCAAGTTTAAAGTTGCAATGATTGTGTTCAGCAACTGCCTCTTTGATATACCAGATCTTCTGTTTGTCCACTGGATTTGTGAGGGTGGGGAGGAAACGTGGCTGTGATATGATTCAACATGGTAGATAAAAAAGAGTAAGAGAGTTCCCCCTCCATTCTCAGATTCTCCCTTTTCTCTGAAGGACTTCAGGACTAATTCTCTCCATGGGAATTTACACCTGAATGAAAGAACACCCATGCTATGGCATTCTCATAGATAGTAATATGTATCTCATTTACTTAGCATAGAGTTTTCTGTTTATTAATCTAAGGACACAGTTAATTTGTCCTGAATATAGCAGTTAAGTGTGAGGAGGTTTAGGGAATTTCTATGCTGTGAAATATTTGTGCCATAAATTAAATTCTTATTAACTGGCTTGCCTAGTATGCTTGTGGCATAAAGGGACATGATATCATACAATGGTATTGATAATAAAATAGAACACATATCTTCTTAATATTACCTAGTGAAAAAATTCCATCCCACATCATGTTATCAATATTTAAGATTGCCTAAGAATATAAATGCTACTGGCCCTATATGTAAATGTAAACTACATGTGACATTAGACTAATTACTATAAAATAAAAGAAAACTTGTTTATTGTTGCAGTAGTGGTAGAAGTGATGAAGTAGTGCAAATGCTGTGTTTATCATACTGTACATTTTAAAAGTTATAACTGCACAGGAACATTTCTCAGTTAAATGGTATGTGTCAAAGAAAACTATGCACCAAACAACAAAGAAAGGAATAAATTTTGTTCCATCATCCTTTTCTCTTTTTTTTCGTTTTTTGAACTGGATCCCCAGTATAGACCAGAAGATACTTTATTTATGTCCCTCCAGGTCAGGGTCTACAAACCAATTCATCATGTTTCTGCTGTACCTCATCTGCTACAGATGAATGACCCCTCCTATAACTTTCTGAAGTCTGCTTGCCATTATGTAAATTAATGCAATAAATACATGTGTGCACATGTGTGTGTGAACAAAATGCATTTATGGAGTACACTGTGTTGTGTCCCACAGTCACTCCATCCAGAATTTCTAAATTAGCACTCAGTAAACACAAATGTCTCTCTGGTAGCACAAGGAAATGTGTTCTATTAAGTCATATATAAATTTTTTTTACTTAAATGCTATAAAATAGATATTAGCTTGCACTGTCTTTTGCCTGCAGCAATTCAAATCTGATTTATAACTTCATGCTACATATATATTCCCACTGTTCATACATGGTGTGTTTAGAAAGCCTAGAATAAAGTAGCAGACCTGGACTATTTTGGGTCTCTGCTGATTTGTACTACAAACCAATTTTGTACAACTTTGAGTCTGTATTTACAGCTGAATGTGTTTTGTCAATAACTATGTGGAAAAGGATGAAGTTTTAGAAAAGGCTAAACAAAAGAACTGTGAAGCAAATTCTGAAAAATATAATTTTCACAAATAAATTAATAGTGTGGGATAGCTTAATCACTAAACTAACAGGTTTAGTCATATGACCTTTCCTGCAAGCACAAGAAAATTTTGACTAGCCCAAATAACCTCTCTGGCCTGAGTGGAATGAGTCGAGGGTGTATTTAACATGGGATTGAATATTTCCAGGATCAAGTTGTTTTATTTATTGGCTGGTGAGCACTATGATCCCACAAGCAATCCAATGGAGTAGACGTCTGCCAGTCTTCAATGTCTTAACAGTTTTAGTTTAGAAAATCCCAAAGCAGCAAAAGAACAAGTCCGTCCCAAAGAGGCTGCTCCTTCAAAATGTTGTCTTTTGAAGTCTTTAACATTCCTGCTTGAAACAGAGTCATTAAGGTTTGTTTCTGTAGATACCTTCCAATTCTTTAGATGTGTTCCATACCCAGTTTAAGTCATTTGATGAATAAAAAGCTGGCAAATACTAATGAATTTATGGAAAAGAATGGCACAGCATGTTAACTAAATTCATTTAAGGAAATTAAGTAAGGACTCCTTAACAATTTCAGCTGCTTGTATCTGGTCTAGAAATTCAGTGCTTTGCTCTTGGTTTTGGTAAGCAGTCTCCCTCACCGATGAGGCTCTAAGATGATAATGTCATTCGATAACTCTCACACCCTTTCCTGCTATTTGTCCAGTGCAGGAAACTGAGGGTTTTCTTGTCGTGTGGACAGGGAGGAAATATCCAGCAACCAAATACTGACCCTTGCATGCAAACAGGTCCATATCCTCTTCCCGCCTGACAACTTCCTTCCTGCCTGCTAGGAACAAATCTACTTTTCATTTTTCCGGAGTTCTTTATACAGGCCACTCAGAAAGCCCTTGGGTAGGGACAAACATTTTATTAATGTAAACTTCATCTGACAGCTGGATACTTAGGGCAGCCAGGCCCAAATTCACAGTAGATAATTGTTTGCTTCTTTTGACTATGGCGTTGCTGCAGCTGAGTCACTAAATGCTTTGTGCCAGGAACTAATATGAAGAGTTTACTGGTATGTCTGACCTTAGCTTAATGAAGATATATTTGCAATTCTGACATTTCGTGAAGACTAAACTTAGGTAGGATGAATCCTATTATGTTTTTCCACAGGAACTTTCTGCATTAATCAGAAAGTGGAAGCCTTTTTCTGGCCGTGAAGAATGGAGGTTTTATCTCCTGTCATGAAGTTACTGATCAGATAACAAAACAACAAACCAGCTAACAAACAGCTGACAGTTGATAGCAGAGAACCAGTTTCTGTATTTTTTCTTGGATTACCAAAGTTATTGATTCTTTGAGGGAAGAAAACTTGATTTCAAAGTGCAAAAGGAAAGCCCAGGCCATGTTCTGTCTTATTCCCACTCTTCAATTATCTGGGAAGTGTCCTGTGGCTCTACACAGGTTTGCCAGTCTGTGCTGCTGGAAAAACCTCAGAAGTCAGTAATTAAGTTCTTAAGAAATTCTGCCTCAGCCCAATAACAACTACTTTTCACTCTAAAGATGATTAGTTTACACTTAGCCTGTATTAATCTTTCTGCAGTTATATCTATATACCTGAAACTTCCTACTTTTTTTCTGCTTATGTAAGCTACAAAATGAAAGTATTTTCAGGAGAAATTCAGACTGACATTTGTTAGTCTTTTTCAAAAAACAATAGCAAGAAACAAAAACCTCCCACCTTCTTACCCAAATATGTGTAAAAGTCAAATTACTAAGGAATGGAATTTTTGTAATTTTTATAGGGAGACAGTATATGTAAAGGCCTTTTACCTTTCAGGCCTACAAAGGGAAAACCACAAGGGCAGTAGAATCTAATAGGTTGCATTATTTTGGTAGAACATAAGAACAGTACCATTGTTTGGCCTGTAGTTCTGCCCACTCTTTTAGTTGTGTATAATGTTAAATTCCTTTTTAAATTGTTTTCAGCTGTTGTCTTTCAGCATTGAGGTGGCTGAATTTCAGCATTAGACTCCAGAGACTTCCCAGTAGAATGCATTGTGCATAGACATCTATTACTTCTCATTACTATCATTTTATCCCTTATATACAGTAATAACAGCTAATATTTATGTTGGGGTTGTGCCTGGAGGAATCAGTCAGATGAAGGCAACAGTAAAATAATACAGATAGTAAGTAAATAGCTGTTACTCAAAGTGCAGCTCAAATCACATTCAGAAGTCTGTTGTTTTCATTGTATCTCCATGCACTTTGTGATACTAAAAAAACTCAGAATTAACATGCATTTTGCTATTTATAAAGTAAAGCACTACAATGGATAGAGCAGAGATGCAATTACCTTTTCTGTCAAGCTTAAAAGTTTATTCACAGTTGTCAAAAGGCAACATACTTTGGAAATTTAGTTGTTCCCAGGAGAAAAATGTGTGATTTTTTAAATTTCTGCTCGAAGAAAAAAGATCAAAGAATAAGCCCCATCTCTTAATTTAGACCTAAAATGTCACCTACAACTTCACTACCTCTATATGTTAAATAAATATAATCTACTGGAGGAAGATAGATGTCAGAAGCCTTCTTTTCTGTAATCTAAATTGTGTTGTAACTCTAAAAGTGTTATGATATTTGAAAACAAAATTGCAAATCATTAAGTCTTGTACAAGGATGAATCCAATTTGCAAGTGAAAATATTAACAAAACAAATTGCTGACTTGAAATTAAAAATAAAATAAATAGATAAACAATGACAACTAAAATTCTCTTTGTGACTTTCCTGGAACTGATGATTAACAAGCCACTTTTTCTTTCTGACATTATTATTGTTATTGGCTTTAATATGCTTCTCATTGGCATGTGCTGCAAGTCAGGACGGTGCATTTACAGAGGTTTACTATCTTTCTATTTGATCCAGCAGCAGTTGTCATCATTATTCTACCTTTACTTACATATTGTCTATACATTTTGAAGAACTAATTTCTTAAGTCAGTCTTAAAAAATTTCTTCTTTACGACCTTTTTCACACCACGCTTGTCTCGTATCAATAGAGAACACTGATGTTAAACATTTAACTTACTCCGGTTATCTCACTAAATTTAATATATCTGTGGGCTGCCACATTGTGTTATATTAGGCTAAAAGTTTTATTTTTTTTTCATGAAGGACTTTTGTGTTTCAGCATCTCTCTTCATCTACCCACTGCAGATGCCCAAGATTGTTACTGCACTTCTGCAGTTCTTCCCCAAGGACTTTTTTCCTTGATAGAAATTTAAGAAATTGGCCATGTGATACAGACAGTCTGATTAGAAGCTGAAAATAAATTGTCTAAAGAAATTATTTCCTTAGCTAATAGTAGAAGAAACTTCAGCTAAATACAATTATTTCCCTTTTCCTCATCTTTTTTTGACAGTCATCTTCAGTTGGATATCTTTCTTGGGTATGATAAAAGTGCTGTAACAACCAGCTATAAGAAATGTCAAGGCTTATAAATATAATTATAACTTCAGATCGCTTAAAAAATATTAATTATTTAGTGTTTAAGATAGCTATTTTTACAGTTCTAGAACTTTATTTTGCTCCATATTATTCCAGTGTGTCAATGACCAAGCATGTCACTGATTGAACTTCCCATTCCCCTCCTCTATTTTCTTGTTTAAAAACTAAACTAAAAAATACGAATTTGAAATCCAGGCTGTCAAATTGCATCAGTTCTGGAGTTTATACTTAGACTGAGACTATCAAGACAGACAGGTCTAGCTGTACTAACATAAAAAGAAGTCTCTCCCAAACTGACTATCAAGCATGAGCACTTATGTGCAAGAGAAGCTTGCCCATTTTTGCCCTGTACATAAGTGAAGGATTAATTTCTTTTACTAGATATATTAATCTCATTTCTTTCAAAAAAATATTCCCATTTTTAGGGAAAAATGATAGTGGAAATGATAGGGAAAAGGATAGTGGAAACAAAACATTTATAATATTAAAATATGTACACATGGATATATAAAACTGACTGGAGTTTTTGTGTATAATATTTGTGTAACAATTTTTTTTCCCTAAAATTATCAAGCCTATTGTCTGTAATAAGCATCTTCTCTAAACCCAGCAACTTGCACTAGCAGTGAATGAGAGTCACTGAATGATTCACACAGCAGAATTTTCCAGGAGTGTTCAAAAATAATAACTAAGAATAAAGTAAGTAGCATTTTGTGAAATTCTCATTGGCATACAGATGCATTTCAATGCCAAATATAATTTTTAAAAATTTAGCTAACTGAAACCTGATGAACATGAATTTCTGTTTTGATTTGATTCCTAATGAACTTGAACTGAAAGAAATGGAGTTTTGAATAGGAGTGATAAAAAATTGATTTCTGGCACATGGGCAAAATTGTTTCTTTTCATGGGTGACATAATTAGACTCAACATCCAAAACCAAGGGGAACACATCTCAATACATTATCTGTACTGCTTTGGTCATGAAGTCAATCATAAACATTAACTGAAAGAAAACATTCCTTGGGAAAATCAAAGGAAGTACCACTGAAATGACACAGTAGCAGAGGAAAGCTTGGAGTCTTTCCATACTAATTTCTGATTATGTGGAACAATGTCAAGAACTCAACAGAGCACTTGCCCAACTAGTACTTCTGGCCAATTTTCTTCTCTCAAAAATATTTAAATGTAACTGAAAAAATTAATATTTAGGGAAATTCTGCACTTTATAGGATCTAATTTCTTATTCATTGTAGAGTTTAAAGAGCTTGTAAGGAATATCAGAGATGACAGAAAATTCCATATGGTCATTACTAATAGAGTGTTATATGGTGGTGCAACACATCAAACTGCTAGAAAAGAACAGCAGACCTATAAGTTACATCAGAAATGGTTCAGGGATGAAGGCCTGCCACTAGTAGCTGTGCAAAAAATGGTACTGGCACCATACTGTTTCTTTCTAGCTGTAGAAGCTGCAATTGAAATATGCACAGACTCTTTGTCTTCTTGTTTAACCATCATATTAATTCAATTTCAACAGCTACCACCATCTTTAAGGTATGACTTTCAGCTGGTTGTTCTTTTATCAGAATTAATTTTGCACAAAGATCACTGTTGTTTACTTGTACTTTCTGGTAGTGACAAGAGATGGTTTGGGATCTCAAAGGATATAATTAAGGCTCACTACTGGTGGCATGGACCACCTTTGTATGAATTATTATCAGATATGTAGGTGAGAAGTTTCAGAAGCCATGAAAGTGACATAATCAATCATCCATCTATGCTGTTCCTGCTAATTAGATGCTATAAACAAAATGGAACCTGATCAGTGTAGAGAAGCTCTGAAATCTGTCACTTCATTCCTGACTGTTGGAATATCTTATTCAAAAGAAACAGACTCTGGAAGGAATCTTGTCCACTAAATACATTAATTTTTTTAATGAAAATGTCTCCAGATGCCTAAGAAGCCTGATGCTAATGATTAATGACTGACTACTATTCTACCCACTATCAAGACAAGTATGGGTAGCCTCCACAGCCATTCTAGAAATCCACAAAGATAAATCCTGTGTTTTTAATCATGTAAATGAACATGGCTGTTTGTAATGTTTTTAGATAGGGTAGAATGCAGCTGGAAATAAAACTACCTATGTCTGCTCACCATTCACATCACCATCTTCCTGAAGAGGTTTGTGAATCATTAGGGGGATTCTTCAGAAGAACCACACTTTCAGGCATGAGATTTATTACCCAGTAGGAGTCTTCTATATGCAAAGAATTCTTTCAACTACCCTCCCTCCCAAGGACATCTGATGAAGTAATAACCATTTTAACCTGCTAAAAGCATTTCAAAGGAATGAAAGAGAAAAGATGTGTCAGTGGGAATTGGCTGGAGTGGCTGAAGTAATGTCCCTGTAGCTTTTAGAAGGGTAATGTTTGACAGATGCCTGTCCCAAAAAAAGAAGCAATGTTTGTGTCACTTTTTGGATAACCTGTGTCATCCAGGGAGATTTGAATGAAGCTGGTCTCTTGTATTCAAAACGTGTTAATTCATCCTTACCATGCAGTGTGTTTAAGCAACTTACTCCTACAGTTTGTTTCTTTGTGAATACCTTTAATACATTATAAAGTAAAAAAAAGAATTTTAACTTAGTATGTCAGAGGTTTCCAGGAAAAGCTTGAAAAATCAGTAGTGTAAAAGCACTAGGAATTTGCTTTAAAGGTGTACTACTTCTTTAGTGCCTGTCATGGTTTAAGAATGGTACTCCTCAATTTAATGTTCCTAGTGAAACTTCAAACCACACAGAAGCTTCATCACTACCCACCTCCCTCTCCCCCTCTCTCTTGCCTTTACCTTTCTCCTCAGGAATTGGAGGCACGAAAGGTAAAGGTCACAGGTTGAGATAAGAACAATTGACTGGAAATAGTGATAAGATAAGAAAAAAACAGCAGCAGTATTAATGACGGAGGGTACAAGATAATAAGCATTTACTCATCCTGGAAACCCCCAGCAACAGACTACTTGACCACTCCCTCCGCCACGCTTCCCTCACTGCTCCCTCCAGCTCAGAACTGGTATTACCTAACCACTCCTGCCAGCTTGGAACTGGTGCCACTCTTACTGACCACCAGGAACCGCTTCTCCACAGAAGAGACTCTCTTCCTGCCACCCCTGGCAGTGACATCATGTGCTAAAGAGTAACTCCAGGTCCTGGGCATGCCCCCTCCTGGCTACTGTAAAAATTAAACCTGTCCTGGACAGAACCAGGACAGAGACTCTCCATAGATAAAAAACATCAGTTTGATTTGTTCATCTGAGAGGCCTACTCACTATTACATCAATTCACTTATCTTTGTGCATGATAGGAAACACCACTTGGTAACTCTGTTAAACTTCGGCATCTAAAATAACTACTGCTGGAAACTGAGCTTCCAAGAGGGCCTGGAATAGTCACTGGGACCCCAGAAGTTCAAGCTTTAGAAATCAACTGCACAGATCATTTCTTCTGGGTCTTCTGAGAGTGCATTGATGCATAGTTTTTCAAAAGACACTGAGAAATGAGTTTTTTGAAACTGATTTTTGTGTGATCACTTTTTATTCTTTCTCAGTTAAAGTCATTACTTGTTCACATACATGGGAAAAAATCCATAATAACAGAAAGTGACTCAAATGGACAGTGAAATAAATGACTAAGTAAAAATTTGGTATTCAGCATTTCAATTTCAAGAATAAATAAATAATCTCTTTTATGTCTAAAACTGTACACAAATTCATGACCAATACAATTTTTACATGTTAAAAGATAGCAGAATGCTATTTCTAATTATTTTTATGTTTAAATATAGCATGTCTTTTTTCAAGTAAACATTTCACAATAACGTTTCATGCATACACTACAGAAAATGTCATAGCTAGACTAACGTAATGGATTGTTATGAGCTATGAAATTAATGAGTCATGTACTGAGAAAGAAGTACATCAAAGGCTAACACACTTTCTGATATGCAAGCATGCATTACTGTGTTACTTTAGATGCTCTGGCACATGGAAGGACAAAATCTGCACTAACAATCTTTACTTGTAACATACCTGTCTCCGGGCATGGGGCGACTGACAACTACATCACCAGAATTTCTGGTTCAGGCTCAAAGTTGATATAAATGATAAAAAAATTTAATCACCAGGGAGTTTTTCTAAATGGTTGAATGACAACAGAAGTTATTCTAGCTTTCATGATTAAATGAGGAGAGGGATGATGTTGTGAAAGGGTAAGAAACTAGCAGACATAAGTAAAGCTGAGAACTCTAACTTATGTGTCTTGATCTTTATTTTATTACACACATATCCTTCTGGATTCTTGACATCTAAACTATACTTGTTATCATTCACTCCTATTGATTTACTGATGAGCTAATTATAGCAGCACTTCCATTTTCTCTATATATGGCCAGAGATGCATAACCTTCTTTGTCATATATGAAACCCATATCTGATCCTCAATTTTTTCCCATTGAAACAGTAACAACAGTCTAGATTCTTACTGATGAGTTTGTTTTCAGTATGGTTGTGAGGTAATTTGAGCCAAGTATGTGCAGGTTTGGGATCATGCGTAATAGTATGTTCACATCCAAGTTGATTTGAAGTAATCAGCGACTGGATAAATAGATGCTGGATAAAGGAAGAACTATACAGACCTTACAGAACTGAATATTTCTAGAAATTGTGATCTGCCACATACATAGTGCATTTTAAACCTGTTCGTCTCTGCATTTCTAATTCCTATATTTTCCTAGTGCTAATATATGCTATGGCAGACTTATATAATGCAAAGATCAAAAAAAAAGATACAAATGCGAAAAGTCTATAAGCTATTTAATCACAGCTCAGTTGTTCATCTGTAAGGCATCACTGTTGAGCAGGGTGATGAAGGAAGGATTCATGTGTTAAGACATATTATTGGGAATCTGAAGATCTGGCTTCTCTTCCTATTTCTTCAGAAGATTTTATACTCAATCTTCAGCATACCATTTTGGGGTTGAATTAAAGCCAAAGGTAATGACAATCTCTGTTTCTTGGTGTCAGAAGTTTTGGTGTAATGGAGGTGGGTAATGGTGATGAAATTGTACCAAGGAGCTGTTCTGCATTTTTTGTGATGTGCTTTCATAACTCCAGATGTCAGAAAATACAGACGTGTGGTGTATTTGTTACTTGTGTTTTGTTTCCCATTTTATCATCTGCTAAAGGACAAAATACACTTTAAGATAGGTTTGAATGAATACAGTGAAAATGCATGTAGAAAAAATCACTAATGCCAGTTCTCAGCATATTTCTGATAACTGAACCATTTTTTAGACACGCAAGAGTATTTATCATTCCAATATTTTCACTTTATGCAAGAGGTTTGACAAAGAAAAAATATTGATCTTTCATTTTCAGTTTTTGGTGTGATATACTGCATAAATACTTAATATCAAATACATATTGACACCTATTAACTCTATGTTTGCTTTCATCCTCTATCTTTCCACATCCATAGGAAATAATATGATGATAACTCATGGAGCAGAAGTGGATAATGTCCATAATCTTTCCAGTCTTTATATTTTGAAATTTTTCAGCTTTCAACTTATCTTTCAGTATATAAAGTGGCTTCAAGAATCTTTATATATATTGCTCCAAAATTCTTTTCAGTTTTCTAGAACAGGAAATTCAGAATCCTCTACTTCCATGTTGCGCCTAGAAGAATTGATGGATAAAAAATTTGTAAATAGAAACTTTACCATTGACCTTCTCATAAAGTCTCATACACAGCTGCAGTTGTAAACAAAAGAAAGAAAACTGTATAAAAAGTATGAATTCATGACTTCTAAAATTAAAAAAAAAATTCAAACCAAATAAAGGAACATGTATTTAAATTAAGATTAAATACATTGGTTTAGTATCTCATCAAAGCCAAATTCTCTCCTGAAAAATTACTTTAAGGCAAAAATGGATTCTGTGGTAAGAAAAATGGCTGAAGACACTGTTCATGCACATTTAAGTTATGGCATTTTCAAAACATCTTTATTGCAGTTAGCAAAATATTTACTTTAGTGAGGACAATCAACAGTAGGCCAAGATTAAATGCTTCAAAAGTTCCATTCTTATTATCTTATTATCTTAGTTCCATACATTATTATATGATGTATAAATTATTACATCATTTTACCTTTAAATGTATTTTTGAGAATCTAGTTTTCAATCCAGATAAATTAGACTGAGATAATTACAATTTTCCTATCTTCTCTGAGAGATCAACAACTGAAAAATACTCTTATATGAAATGAATATTGTGAAAGGTTTGCATGGATACTTTTGACTTGCTGCATAAAACTGTCTTGCACATGGTTTTTTTCTCTCATATAACTGCAGTTTAAAAGATGACATTATGAGAAACCTTCTGACAAATTGATTAATAATCTTGAGCTGCTGAAGTTCAGCTGAGTGAGCAATTAAACATTCCAAACAGCAATGAACCTTCAGAGATAATTTATGATAATTTTATGCACAAGAGCTCAGTGGCTTTTTAATTTGATAGAATGTTAGTAGCATAGATTTCTAACAAGGGAGTTTCAGTGCTCCATACATCACTGAGATTACTTAAACATTTCAAATGTGGTTGATGAATGAAGTTTCCTGAGATGTGAGAAGATACAGAAAGTGTCAGAAGGTTGAGATTATTCATCATACCAATTATTGAAAGTGGATGCATTGACATCATACTCCCAGCTCGTATTTTACGGCCATTATAAAGACAGAACAGAAATAACAGACTTGGTGAACTGCAGAACTGCCAGGATATCCAACTTCTTCCCTCTTTTATTCCAGCATTTTTCTGTCACCACATAATATTAGCATTTCCAGGTGTTTTTTCCAGTCATTCATAATATATAGCAAGAAAACAAGATCCTTTGAACACAATCACCTAAGACCTGGAATATGGCACATGGTGTGATTCTTGAGGTTTTTCTGTGCAGGACCAGGAACTGGTTTCAATGATCCTTGTGGATCCCTTCCCACATCCTTCCAACTCAGGATATTCTATGAAAAATATCCCATGCAGATCAAGAGATAAAAAGGAGTTAGATAACCTGAGTCTACAATTAGTTTGCTAGAAATACAAATACTGTGTCATTTTCTGCTAAGGGAGAGCAGGCTGCCCTTCATTCTTCCACATATTTTTTGTCTTTTTGTTGCTTTAAAAAAGCTACATTCAAACAGTCAAATATTTTTAATTCCCAGAATATTTCCCATTCATTCTTTTATTTCTTGTTTTGGCAAGTAAAATATAATGTTTTAATCTTGTGTTTCTAACATACTTATGACAGTTGGAAACACAATAATCTAAACTAAAGTAAATAATGTAAAGGGGCTCTTTTTATTGTATGAACAAAGATAAAGTCTCTGCTTTGAACAGAACACTGGAGCACTCAGATACCACATGTTTAAGAGAACAGACAGTTGGTGAGTTATTTGTTTTTAACACTACTATAATGATCCTGACAATAAATCATCATTTCACATATCCAAACAGTTATCCTTTCATTCATGCAAAGAAATGAATGCTGGAAAATAAAAGCTAAAAGGCAGAAAAGCATTTCTAGAAGGACAGCAGTCTGTTACTTAAACTCCTTCACAAGAAAGGTCATTTGTATAAAGTACTATTAGTCAACATACCCCCCAAAGCTCAGGAACTATGCAGACAGTTTGGAGAGTGATAGGTGGGAGAGTGGGAGTGTTTGGACAGACCTTGTAGCTTCAAATCCAACTTCAGACTAGAGCCATTAGTCTTAGGCTAATGAAAAGAGTTCTCTGACCTTTTGTATGTCTTCAACATTATTGTTTCAAGGGCTGACTCCACTACAGCTCAAAATGCAGTACTAAAATCCATCAACATGACTGAAAATCTCCCACCCTTGATGAAGTCAATGTTAGCAGAAGAGTCACAGAAATTGATAAAGAAATGAAGTTCCATAGATGTGATGATAACTTTCTGAAACTCTCACTAGACATTACCAAACAAATGCAACAAAGCTGGCAAGCAGCTGCTATGTCCACCTAAAGGCAAGTAGGACTGAATTTGTGGCATTGAGGTTAACTTCCTTGGAAAGTTTCTTTCAGCTGAATCAAGAGTTAGTTCCATTCACATCTAAATAAAGAGAATCCTTTTCCCAAAAGGATATCAAAATAAGTCCAAACACTGATCATGAGGAAAATTCCCTTGAGAGGAAAGTAAAGAACTCCAAACTGTGTGAGAAAAAAGAAATTGTTATAAAAACACAAAGCTTAGAAAATTTGACCCAATGAAAAGGTTAAAAAGTGGATTTTTCTCACCTACAGTATGGATTGAAACAGTTCTCAAAAACAAAATGTTGGTGTAAATAGAATGATATTGTAACCTCTAGTACACTGTTACAAAAAAATGAAATATTAAAAAGAAAACAAAAACATTCTAAATATCATGTGAACTTACTCTTGAGACAAGGTATCTGGAAACAAGCTGCTGAGAAATTTCCACTATTAGAGTCTTTTATCAAAAAGTTGCTCACACAACTTTCATAAATTGCAAGAATATAGAATCATGGAATATTCTGAATTGGAAGGTACCCACAAGGATCAACAAAGTCCGACTCCCAGCCTGAACAGGACAGTCCCAAGAATCACACCATGTACCAGAGAGCATTGTGCAAATGCTTCTTGAACTCTGTCAGGCTGGTGCTGTCATGACTTCCCTGGGGAGCCTGTTAATATCTTCGACCCTTGTTAAGAATTGGGTATTGATCTAGGTAAGTTTTTATGACCTGTGTCTCAATTTAATGGTATACACTGTTAATCATTCTGGTGCCTTGCACAATCTTGTAACCTCAGCTCTTCTGGATTATTAAAATGGCATGTCATGCCATTAGGCACTAAAATTGCCTGACTCTCTGGGAACTTCCTCAGGAAGTGGACAGACTGGCAGGTAGGAAGAAAGCAAAAATTGACCTACCTATCTTCTCTTCTAGGAATCTGTAGTTCTCCTAACTTTACTCTGAAACAGTCTTTGATTATTGTTTTTTTCTTGCTCAAAAGGGTCAAATTTGGTAAGAAGACTGGGCACTGATGTAAAATACCCCATCTACAAAGTTATAGTTCTACCACAGGTGTAGGTCATGTCCTCTTTTGTCCCACGCTCATAAATCTGCATGAAAATGCCTTTGGAAATGCATAACCGCCAAAATTTCAGTAATTCCAGAATCTGTAGAGGACTTGGACATCTCATTTTAATGCACTCAAATAATAGTACCTGGAAAAGAGAAATGGTTCACCCAACAGCCTTCTGACACAGGCACACTTCCTAAGACAATATTTTCAGTCAAGTTCCACCAGTTGTTTAGTCTTCATGAAATTTCTCCCAGTTACCCATAAAAATCTTCAAAATCGATATCTCTTCCAAATGTTACCAAACAATGGGTATCTCTAAGACTTTCTGAGTGTCAGATTAAGGGAGGATATTGTTTCTTTCCCCCTCTTTTTTTTTTTTTTTTTTGTGAGCTAGAACAATGTGTATGGGGAAAAAAGACTTAAAATCTTTTATCTTCAAAATTAATTAAAATATAATTATTAAGAAAATTATAGAAAGAGTGCAATTCTCATCTGAAAATGTGTGCTGACATTAGGAGAATAAATAAAACTAGAAGAAATTAGGAGAATAAATAAAATCACTGGAGAAATGTTAGACTTACTTTCAGTGTGTCAGTGCAGCCCTACTCAAAGAGACTGTTTCCACGTCTTCACAATGTGCCAATCAATGCTCAAAAGTAGAACTATTTGTTTTTATTCTTGAAGAGAGATATGCAAAACAATTCTGAATTCCTATTTTACTGATATAAGGTAATGAAAATGAAATATTAATAATATAGTAAACTCTACTATAGATAGGAAAAGCAGTGCATACCTAAAACTTGTACCTATAGTACTCTTTTAACAGTAATATTATTGCATGTAGCTTTTGGCAACTACATTTGTTATTTTTCAGGCAAAGCTGGCAACAACTCAAAGGCATGGAAACATTGGGCAAACTCCAGCAGCCCTTTCTTAGGCAAGATGTCTATTTAAATGAAAGATTTAACCTACCTTTTAATAGGATAAAAATTAATTATGAATAGAGTATCTTAAACTTACTGCAAAATAGGATGGTCTTCTTGCTTGCACTACTTAATGTTTTGATTTCCCATTCATTGTTGAGGCTGTAACAAGCATCAGTTATTAGATGGTGGCTCAGTTCCAACATAAATCATTTAACCTCCTCCTCTTTATTGATTTATATTAGCATTTATAGATGGCACTCATTGTCTTTATAGTGCCTGAGATCTCATATTAATTAAGTTCAAATTAAAATAAACAATGAAATGCTGAAATATTCTGCAAGGTTTCTTGCCTAATGGCTACATTCAGTTTAGACCTCATATCATCGTCATTCTAGAAATTGTAACTAGAGAAACCAAATTAAACCAAACAAATAAACACAGCAAAAAAAGAAGAGCAGTGAAGGCATGTATTCAGTCTTGAAATTACTATTGAATGGGTTTATCAAATTATGTCAACAGTGTATCAGATGTCAGCTTATTTTTTGAGTGTTATTATATGTCACCCTATATAACTCAGAGGTATAATTTTTATGAAAATATTTTAAACGTAACTAGAGAACATTACATTGTATTTTGCCATCTCCAAGAACTCCAATGTTCTTGGATGCACAGTAAGTTGCTCTCTTTTTTCCCCTCTTAGAAGACAAATTTATACCTTACTTACAGTATAGTCATGTAATTCTCACTCAATTCTGTTGATTTAATCCCATAACTGTATTTAAGGGTAAATGGTAAGCATTCTGAACAGTAGCACAGGACTGCTATGAGAACTTTTTTTCCAAGCCAAGAATGGCAATCTTCAAACTTTCATAACAACTATCAATATATAAATGTCATAAACATTGTAAAAATACTAGAATATTACAGAAGTATTATAAATATTATTATAAAAATGGTCCTCAAGAGCATTTTTCTAACTCACATAGAACGATCAAAATTTAATTCAAATTGGAAGCTCTCACATCACTGAAGCCTTTCAATGAACAATTTCTATTAATTTAAACTGAAAACATCACCTGGATGTATTCTGACAATTTTAAGAAATTTTAAGTGGAGAAGCAACCACTAACTGTGCAGCTAAGCCTTACAACACTTGTTTAAAAAAATATATCTGACTTTCTGCCCATAAATCTAGCCCTTGTGCTAAATCTGGGCAGAGATTTCTGCCAAGAGACATGCTGAAGCCATCATTGGAAATAGTAGGCGGGAGAGAGTTCCCATATAAGCCACAGTGCTGCTATGGCTTGGCCAGCTCTTTGCAATGCCACCCTTTTCATGCGTCTCATATCTTTTGCTCCTCCTATAACCTAACCCTGAGTGTGGGTGGACACTTCTGTAGTGGGGCATGCAGACGCCCCTTGTGAAAAAGGTGCAATTGAGAGAATTCTCACAGAAGCCCCCACTTTACTTCCTCAATCTTTTCACTCTTCCTATGGGTCTCATATGTCTCTCAGGGAACAATAAAGGCAGTTGGTCCTTAGCAGGGAAAAGAGAATTTGGAAGCCAAGTATGACAGCATGGCAGGCAGAAGCCATGGCCTCACCAACAAAAGGGCTCAGTCCTGTCAGGAAGTCAGGAAGTCATCTCATGGGTCAGGGTCACTGTCCAGATCAACAGGGCACAATCACAGGCACTGGCATGGCTGCAGAGTAGCTCAATGCAGTCCTGGTTTGAGCCAAATGTGAGAGATTGAGCCAAGTGTGACAGCCTCTACTTAATGCAGCTGCCAGTGAGGGAGGTAGAAATCCCTCCTGCAGCTTCTTCCAGCTCTTCTTCAAATAACTGCAAGGTCAGTTGAGGCTTCTCAAACAGGTCTCACCTGTCAGAGATATCCTTCCAAGAGGAAGGAGTTCTCCTAACTGATCCTAAGCCTTGAAGGAAAATTCTGCCACAGGATATACTGAAGCCCCAGGGGAAAGTCTGAGTTTGAAAGATATCTCATAGCAGCCCTTTCTAAGGTCACCAGCTTTCTCCCTCTCCCTAACGTAAACTTAGTCTTAACACTAACCTGGTCTCAGAGGTTTTAGTAAACTTTTCATTAAGTATTCCTGCTAGTCCTTGAAAAGTAACTATTCTTTAAAAAACCCAACTAAATAAAAGACTACAGATTTCCTCACTTACATTACCTTTTATTATTGTTTTAAATAAAACATAATCTATGTATATGGTTTCTGTGTGTCATGTGTGATCTTTATTTTCTGCTATGTTATGGTGTACTTCCATCATTGTTTTTCCCTCAAAGTGATCTTTAGAGTATTATTTATGAGATCTCAGTTTTCAAAATAACACATATTTCCTGCTGTGTTTCAGCAGTTTCTTGTAAAGACCATAATATTGATCTTTCTGCACAATTATGAAGTAGTTAGGGTAAAATAGTTGTATAATTTATTTCTAATTTGGATTTTGAAATCTCTGTTTAAATTTCTTTTATGTTTACATGCTTGTCTTTATCATGATGCTTCTTTAATCAGTTATTCTAATTATCTTACTTACCATTGTAAACAATTTCCAACCAGTAAGTCATCCTGACTTTACTCCAGGAAGAAAGGACATATTAAATCTGGTTCAAAGAAATGGAAGTTAAACCAAAAATCCAGCAATAGGACCAATTAGAAGTTGTCATTTTACTTTGCCACTTTTTTTGCAATGCTGAAAAATCATTCTCTTGGACATTTTGTTACTCCATGTGAATGGATTGAATTGTGGTGTCTAATTGCTGTTGGTTTACTAAGTGACAAGGCATTGTGTCAGTGACAAATATTCTGATAGAATAAAACTGTTAACACACTATACAAATACTTCTCTGAATTTTATATTTAGTTTCAGCAAACATTAATGCCAGTGAAGCTTGATTGCCTCAGTATCTGCAGAAATGAAAACAAAGGAACTGTGAAGATTTCTGAATCCAGCTCATTTTAAATCTTGCATGATGAAAGTAGAGACAGCTTTTTGTACTACTGATCAACTCTAAATATTATGATTTTTTTTCTCAATGAGAACTGACACACAGTTACAGATTTACAGCCTCAAGAAATATAGCTTCTATTTTGAAATCCTGGTTAAACACTTTAAACACCTGAGTACTCTTACTCAGACTGATAATTGAATAGACTTTACTTTGAATTCAGGACTATTCTTCTGAGTAATGTAGCGCACATACAAGCACTTGCAAGACTGAACGTTGTATTTGTGGTTCTGAAACAGTTCAATACCTAGCTTTACCTTTTCCTAAAGGAAAATTTAGTGAAGATTATTAATTATCAATCAAAAGATTAAGAAGGTTGTTTGTGTCCTGTTTGAACAAATTGATGTATTTTATAATACATCTATTCTGGACTTCTGTAAAGCTTTTGACACAGTCCCCCACGACATCCTTCTCCCCAAATTGGAGAGACATGGATTCATTGGGTAGACTGTTAGGTGGATAAGGAATTGGTTGGACATCACATCCAGAGGGTAGTGGTTAATGGCTCAGAGTCATGATGGACATCAGTGACAAGTGGTGTCCCTCAGGGGTCTGCTACGGGCCGCTGTTATTAATTTCTTCATTAATGAGATAGACGAAACAATCAAGTACAACCTCAGGAGGTTTGCAGATAAAACTAAGTTGAGTGGTGTGGTTGGCACACCTGAAAGACGGGAACCATCCAGAGGGACCTGGACAAGCTTCAGGAGTGGACTCATGGCAATCTCATGAGGTTTAACAAGACCAAGTGCTGGTGCTGCACCTGGGTTGGGATAACCCCTGGTATCAACACAGGCTGGGGATGAACAGATGGAGAGCAGCCCTGCCCAGAAGGACTTGGGGGTGCTGCTGGGTGAGAGGCTGGACATGAGCCAGCCATGGGCACTCCCAGCCCAGAGAGCCAAGTGTGTCCTGGGCTGCATCCAAAGCAGTGTGGGCAGCAGGGAGAGGGAGGGGATTCTGCCCCTCTGCTCTGCTCTGGTGAGACCCCACCTGCAGTGCTGCATCCAGGTCTGGGGTCCCAGCACAGGAAGGACATGGACCTGCTGGAGCGAGTCCAGAGGAGGGCCACCAAAATGATCAGAGGGCTGGAGCACCTCTGCTGCAAGGAAAGGCTGAGACAATCAGGTTTGTTCAGCCTGGAAAAAGAGAAGGCTTTGGGGTGGCCTAATTGCAGCCTTCCAGCACCTGAAGGAACCCTGCAAGAAAGATGGACAGGGACATTTCACAAGGGCATGTAGTGATAGGACAAGGGGGAATGGCTTCAAACTGAAAGAGAATAGTTTAGATTAGATCTTAGGAAGAAATTCTTTACTGTGAGTGTGGAGAGGCACTGGAACAGGTTGCCCAGAGAAGCAGTGGATGCCCTATCCCTGGAAGCGTTCCTGGCCAGTCTGGAAGTAGTTCTGAGAAACCTGGTTTAGTGAAGGGTGTCCCTGTCCACAGCAGAAGAGTTGGTATTAAGGTCCCTTTAAACCCAGGCCATTCTATGCTTCTATGATAACATACATATAATTAATTTTAGGGGTTTTTTAATATAGAATTCAAACAGAAATATAGAGAAATATAGACTATACAGACCATAAAAGTTCTGTAATCACTAAGATTATTGAGCAGACTATGACAAAAATCCTCAAAGCGTTCTTTTGAAAGTCCAGGTGAATACATGAAAAGAAAGCATATTATTTTGCATTATATATTCCTGATGTGAAGGAGAAGAAAAAACATGGATATCAGTGACAAAACTTCTCTTAAACTCAGGGTCATGTCCTAAAGAGCAAAGTTTTAATTAAAAAGGTGAGAGTTCTTTGCTTCGTTTGGATGTCTGACAGAGCAGTCAAGAAGAAAAAAAAAAAAGGCAGCCAGCAAAAAACCCCCTGAGGTATTTCTTTGTAAGTGAACAGGAGTGATTTCACAATGGATCTTATAGAGGATGAAGTGAGAAATTGTACGATGGACTTACCGAAAGGAAAATGAAAAAGTTAGAGACATTAAGGACATTTTCCTTCAGGCCCTGCTGTAAGAATCTGAGACATGGACTGATGTTCACCGTTCACAAAGTTCTAAAGTATTTAATTACTGCATACATATCCAGACCTCACTTGCAGAGAAGACAGTGATACCAGTAGTATGCACACGTAGAAAATCGTATCAAATCGTAATACACTAGTATTTTTCAGTGTGTTTCTACTGCCTGTGTTCAGTTGACATCTTGGTGTGAGGTGCACAAGCTGGGAGTCAGAACCCCAAAAGATACCTGTTTGAAGACATACATAGGGTGATTATCTTGCCAACAGATGCACATGAAAGTTCTCAGAAGAGATTTTTTCTCACATATTCTTTTTTTTTTTGCTCAGTGTTGCTTCATATCTATTCGTATGCTCAGGCTACAAACTTTATCTATCAAACTACAGATGCAAAGTTTCAACTGTGACTTTTTTTATTCTTTTCTGCTTTCCAGCAGCTTATGATTCATCATTCACTGATGAATGGAGAGACTATTAACTATCTGGCAGAGCATGCTGCTGCACCAGGAATACACAAACCTCTGCTGAAACTTTACAGATCATTTACATGACACTTTGAAGAAGGAAAAAGATTTCTGTTAGTAGTGAAGACATGCCTATACACAACTGCACATAGACAACTGCTTCAATCAGAAGCCCCAGACTGAATTTTCCCAGTTGACTTAACATGTATGTACACACATGTTTAATATACATAGCCATACTGAAAATTAATTATTAATTAGAATCAAAGTACTTTATAATTATTAAGTATTAGCAATCCTGTTTCACAGGCACACAGAGTGACCCCAAACATATAATATAAATCATGCTACTTACAATTTCCTCATTTTGGAATCAGTCTCATTTGGAATAAATTTTGCATCTTATAAATTGTTGTCTTATTACAACAAAAATGTATTATTCATCTGCAAATATCATATATGCAGTCTGTTTAAGTAGCAGATTGTGTACCTTATCATATATAAATATTACTATAATCAGAAATTATTAGATAGAAGAAATTATGTGTCATGAAAATTCCAATAAACTACAAGTTTGGAAGGTGACTTTTTTCATTTAACCTCTTTATAGATATCTTCCAAATTAGTTCATGTTAGATTGGTTGGACATGATTATGCTTTTTATCCCATTTTACAAAAATCTAGATATCTCCTTTTCACAGGTATAGTAATTGGTCTAGGAGCAAATCAAAAGGCCATTGCATTTTTTTTGTGATCTTACCATTGTCCTTAGTGAATGAAGCATCACTTTACATAACACCTATTTCTTCTGTTTCCTCCCCCTAGCAGAAATAATGCCTTGAGACATTACTGGACTTTTCAGTTTTGGAAGAGTCTTGCATTCATATTTCAGAACCACAGTCAGCAGCCTTTTTGTGTGCTTTCACCTCTCAGTTGCTGATTCTGGTAGCTGATGGTGCTAGTAGACCTTGTCCTGTGTGGGACATTAAAACATATCTTCCACCAACTCTTATGTAAGACCACTGAGGGTGTAAAGCAGGACCTGTTTTATTAGTGGAAAGGTTCTTTCATTTTGGTTAGCTTTCATATTGGTTTTCTCCTGCTGCAGTTCCTACTGATTCATTCCACTAACCAGGATACAATTTTCTTCTGTCAGTGCAAGTGAAAATATAGAGAAAGGAATACCGTCTTCCTTATGAGTAAGCATTATTTGTAATGAAAAATAGCAGAAATGCAAAACCATTTTCAAAGTACTTGAGCTTGAAATAACAAGTATTTGATGGGGCTGTTCTGCAACTATTCAATTTGTTTAGAATTCTTAGTTCTCTCTCTGTCTCCTTCTGTATCAATTTTCTTTTAAGTATTCATCACTAAATTGTAAACCTGGCCTTGATAGTGTTCCTGCTCTGTTTTATTTTCCAGCACAATAACTATGCTACTGTACAGTAAGGCTAAATGTGACAGATAGGTAATAATTTGTCAGTGTTTCAAGCAGAATTCAGGGACAATTGTGATTTGGGCTTCCAACTTTAAAATGTGATGTATAATTGACATTTTGATACTTCGAGGCCATGGTGTATTCTCACACTTCCATGAAAAAAAACCCAACTTGCTGACACAATCAGGAAACAGATGGTGACAAAGATCTTGCATTTAATATGCCAATCATTATGCTTTACTTGCATATTATCATCTCATTCATGAGGCCACTATATGAAGGAATTTTGCTATGCCTCTGCAAATCAATCAAGAAGTCTTTTAGTATTTTTTTAAAATATAATTTAGGTCTTTCTTATCCTATGTTTCATTATATTTGGGATGAAGTGTTTATGCAAATTTATTACACATGAAAAAATGCTTTGACAATACTGAGGCCAGAATAGATGTCAGCAATGAAACATTCACTATAGATAGCTTCAAGAGAGAGACCAAGAAATGACTTGGCAACTGAAGTATCTGCATTTTCCATACTTTGCTGTGGTCCTTAATCCAAAGGCAGTGACACAGTAAGACAGTATGAAGGATGATGTCGAGTAGGAGGATGGATTTGGTAACGTGGCCTCATATCTACTAAGACCTGGACTTCAGTCAAAATTTCTGCTCGAGAAAACCACAGATGGCAGATTACCAATATATTTCAGTTAGAGTTAGCACTGGATTTGAAATCACTGAGTATTTGAGCCAAGCAAACCTCTTCCTCAGCTCTGAAAATAGGCACTTTCCTTGTGAGAGTCTGACACAGAATCCCTTCACACAGGAGTGAGTTCATCCACTCACAAACTGAGCAAGGACCCTCCTTGGACAGCCTGAGGTCCTCTGAAGATGTTTTAGCCCATTATTGCAAATGGTGAGCAAAGGCTGGTTTTTTCATCTTGTTTCTAGTCTGCAATGTCCAGAGAAAGCTTCTTCCTTCATAAGAGCCAAACGTTCATGTTTAGATGAAGTGGGGATAAAGTTGTCACCATTTTATTTCTGTCTCACTCCTACTGTCTATCTGTAGCTTCCCCTGCTTCTAAAATGTATCTTGTTCCATTTAAAGAAGTAAAATGTATTTCTGGTTCTTTGTGAAAGGATCAACACTAGCAAAAGGACACAGCATGTAGCTTGACTACTTACAAGCACCTTGTTACTTGGGATAGAACATGCATCTGACCTGGTTATAGACAGGTAGTTATTTCAAAACATATATTTCTCCTGAAAGTGTTCCATCCCTGGAAGTGTTCAGAAAAACTTGCAGATTTGGCACTTGGGGATATGGCTTAGTGGTGAACACGGTGGTGTTGGGTTAATGATTGGACTCCATGATCTTATAGGTCTTTTCCAATCTTATTAATTCTATCAGTCGCTGAAGTGAATGGAAATATACCAATTTTCAGCTTGTATAAGACATAGGAAGAAGAGGGAGAATGGTTTTGTGATGAAAATTAGAAAATAAGATATTTTTGGAGGAGGAAAAGGAATTTTATGCTCTTGTTCATCACAGTCCTAAGCCATTCTAGGCACAGTACACTTCAATAGCTATTTTCATGAGACAAGTCTCATAGAGGCAAGGGGTTCTTAGGTACATCAAAAGTGAGCCTTGTGTTTCTTTCAAATGTGTCACAACACAGAGTTTATGGTAGCCTTATGGTAGCATATGACTTTCTTTCCCCCCTAATTTCCCTTTCCTAAACATCAGCCATTTCAGACTACTTGTAATGTCCTCCATTGGAGCAGATCTTCACTGACTCATAACTGGGAGTTCTGTCATCCCTGTTTTGTTCTGTTCCTCTCATTGTATGGCATTCTTCATTTAGCTTGTCTAAGCAGGCTTGTGGTTTACAAAACCATAAATCCTCAAAGTTGCAATTCTGTGTTCCTTTTAAATTGGTAAAGAAAAAACAACAAACCCACTACCCCATCAAGCCCAATACAGCACTGTGTAACAGTTGAGCTGGTCTTAAACAAAGCAACAAAGTCAGATTTATTATTTGTTTTATTACTTATCAAAGACAGTGGCTTACACACCTTGCGTTATCTAGACAGCAGTCTCTTGGCATGTCAAAAGTCAAGGTTACATCAGCTCTTGACTTTATCCAGGCTCTATGATGTACAATGTCACTGTAGCAGAGCACTTCCTCTTTGTTCCGAGGGAATTTGATTCATAATGAGCCCATCTAGAATGTACTCAGATTGTGATAAAGAGCTTTACACAGAGGCTCTTATTTTAGAGAAACAGGTGTTGGCTTTGATTAGAGAAAAATTACATCATTCAAAGGAAAGGAGGAAAAAAAGCAAAGGGAAAGGAAAGCAAAAATAGAAAAAAGTAGCAACCAGACACAAATACATTTGCACATATAAAGCCGTTCTAATGAAAGCCAAATTGATTTGACATTCAGTGGCAGTTTGAAGCCAAAAAAAGCAAAGCAGCCTACAAAAGGCCCAGCTCATTGTTTATGGAGTGTCATACTTCATCATCTGTGAGACCAATAACAGTGATGGGAAGACCTTTGAAGCAGGGAGTTTGCACAGAATGGCTGTGTGGATACCACTGATGTCAGATGCAGTAGAATGATTGTGAACTATTTCCTCAACTGAAATCATGTTTGTCAGATGAAGTAGATGCTCTCTACAGATTATATCTTTGAGAACAGTATTTAGTATACTGTTAGAATTCTTGGTTGATTTCTCCTAGACAGACACAGCCACAATATTTATCCTATGATGTGTACTGATCATCAAACTGCCCTCAAGAAAAAAAACATAGAAGAGAAAAAAATTACCTAACATGCAAATGCAGCTTCCAGTACACAAAAATTAATCTCTTTATGAAAAAGAACTTTGCACAAAATCATGTAAATTAATGTAGGCACCCTTTCATCATATTCATTTTCATAGATTACTTTGCAAATATTTTTACAAACACAATTTTTAACATTTTCATTAAAATAGTGGACCCCTATTACTAGCAGACTGTAGAATATATTTCGTCCATCTCTGTTTTCAGTTAGAACACCTGGTGAGGAGTGACATGTTTATCAAATGTTGGTGAATGCCAACATGAATTAAATAAGCCTTCAAAAAAATGTGAGATAGTATAGACTTGTACAGGAAAGGATATGTGTGGAAAGCAGTCTCTCTCTTTCTGCCTTCTAGCTATGATCTCAATCTAGATATCACAATATTGATATTAAATTCTGATACTAATGTTTCTGTTTAGATTTCACTAGAAAATCTGTTTCTTTTTGGGCAAAAAATTCAGAAATTTCAGTCTCCTGAGTCACAATTCTCTAATGACTCACTGAAGTACAAATAGACAGTGATCTCAAATTAGCAAGTCATTAACCACATTTCACATATAGTATCTAGTGTGGTTTCATACCTCAAAAAGCACTATCAGGGTGACCAAATTTATAATGGATGGCACAAGAGTAGACAAAAAAAAATTAAGAGAGACAAGATACATGTGGGCAGATCCAAGTAAATAAAGGAAACATTTTCTTTCATTGACATTGGAAAAAAAATCTGTTTAATCTTTTGGGGGGTATGTGTGTATGTGTGTGTGTGTGTGAACCTTCCATTCTGTTTTCTGTAAATGACTGAATCTGTGAGTTTATTAGCATGACCACCTATCACAATAAATAGATCAATCGGTCAAAATGTTTAAATATTTGCCAAAAGCCAACAATATGTCTATATTAAGTATTGTACTCTGTGACATATGAAGACAGTGTACATTGGTTATTAATTATGTATGCAGATATAATTCCTGCTGTGTTAGCTTTGCATTGTAAATCATATGATTTAGTTTCTTTTGTCATACTTAGCAGAATTATAAACTAAACTGGAATAAATTACAAACTTCAAAATTCACTCTGTGATAGTACCTAGAGATTCAAGGCCATATCTATTCTATCACAGTAGACTTCGGTTTCCAGAAGTGGGGTTGCTCTGTGTCAAACACCCACAGGTTCAGTAGTCACTCTAAAGCCCACTGATGGCAATTAACTCTAATAAATTGCACACTATAATGCAGACAGCATAAGAAGCCCTTCGACAAGTGGATTTCACTTTTCTTCAGGCTGTAAGTGTTCTCATGAATAATTGTGTTGTGGAAAAAGTAAACAGGAAATCAGTTAGCGAAGACTGAAGAAATTCATTGCTACCAAATTTTGTTAAAACATTTAAATGTTACCTTTCAGGATTCAGTGTCAGAATTATAACACCACAGAAGTGAATTTACATTTTCCTTAGAGCTATTGTTTCACACTGTCTGAAGACTCAGGCTATGTCTTTCAGTGCTGAGAAATGATGTATTTTATATCAAGCAATGTAAACTTTTATAAATTAGTGAAAACAAGGAGAAGACAAATTTCACTTTAATGTAGCTAGTCAAGGTAAACCTCAGGCCCACATGTGCCATTATTTTGACAAAATGTAAGGCGAAATCAGATGATATTAACATGAAAATACATTATTTCCAAGAGATCTTTGTACTAATTACCTGCTGTTCAGATTGGAATATTCTGTCCACAGTTCAACACTCACAAAATCTGAAAGTACCTTGCATTTTAGTTTTGTATTTCCTTCGACGTCTGTGAAAAGTGATAGTTTTTATTTGAAATCTTTCTGAAAAAGAGAGAACCAAATTAAATAAGCTCAATGTATAAACTTATGCATGATATTAAAAAGAAATATATTAAGAAATAGATTTTCTTGGTACAAATTACAATTAATTGTTTATATTACTTACAGACAAGATTTTTTTTTTCACTTAATCACTCTCTTCTTTCTGTGCTATATCAAGACCAAATAGTGTTTGTGAAAAAAACATTCATAAGTTATCTTAGTGTGAAGAAGAGTGAATATTTTAAATTTCTAGTCTGGTTATGCAAAATTTACAAGACAAAAAAGTAACATTGACAAAATAGTTTTTCTTGTTGACTTTTTCTACCAGACAATTGATGTCATTAAGCTGGAAAGCTGTTCTCAAGTAGTAGATTTAGGAACTGCTTAGTTCATAAAGGACAACTGATTTGGATGTGTAATTACCAGGTATGAAACAGTTGTTTCATCTAGCAAAAAAGCTGAGCAAGTTACTAAAAGCTAAAGACAGAATAAGAAATAAAGATTTTAGTTTTATATTGTTTTTCTGACACTGAGAGTGATTAACTCCTGGAACAAATTAACTCAGCAATGTACACTGTACACTGCTTGTATTATCTGCAACAGAAATGGCTTTTTTTTCCCTGAAAGACCTTCTTGACTAATCCAAAAATGATACAAAGTTTGTTGCCTGAGATGAAATGTGGGAACTTCCCTTCTCTGATAACTTATATTAAGTGTATAACTTCGCATAGCACTTCCTTGCCAGTAGGGTTTGGATGGTTTAGATAGATGGTTCCTGAGTGGTGCCTGACACAAGTTACTTGGCTCAGGGAAGAAGATATTAGACAAAATTTTGTGCTTGTGTTTTATGTAGTTCTAATAGTCAGGATAACCCAGGAATTTCTTTAAAGTTTTTATTAGAACCTGTAGAACATACAAGTACACACAAGAAGCAGAATGAAATCCTACAAGAGTGAAACTATTCCCCAAGTGGGAATTCCAAAAGTGGTTATTTAGATTTTGAGCTCCTTGACATAGTCAGTCTTATCTGCAGTATTGTAGCAAAAATAATGTTAACTGCATTCTTTTTACTTCCAGTGACCACAATCTGTTTACTTATATGCTATACAGCCAATTCCGCCTGTACCATATTTTATTCCATTTATCTTGCTTAAGCTTAGTAAATTCCACCCTGCTACTCTTTCACAGCTCAGTAGAGTCACTGGGCCTGCTCTGGTGCTGCTAAACACATTCTGAAGACTGGGATAAGCAGGTATACTGAAAGCCTCATTGATGCAGGTAATCTTTATGGCTGATGGAAAAAAAAAAAACTATACGATGGCATTAAAAAGTCGAGGAAAGATTTATTCTTAGGTAACTAGGAGGATTGAAGCTGGGCCTGTAAACAAGACAGGTTAAATACAGACACTAAGATAAGAGCCAGCAGTTATATACATTTTCAGTAGAAACCTTCAGCGTAAAAGAATTTCATTTAAAGCAAGTGTGACTACTGACTACAAGCTCTATTCCTTAGAGACTGGTTATTTTTTAAAGAGAAAACTTTCTTTTGCTTGGGAATCTAGTGAGAGATTATTTTAAGAGGAAGGAAAGAAAGACAAGAGGAGTCGTCCTGGAAAAAAACAAAAATGCAAGGCCCTCTTCCTTGTTTTTCTTACCACTCCGTATTCTACTCTCTTGTTGCAGTGAGCTGTTTGGAGGCTAAAACAGCTCCCTAGACAGAAAACCTTTACTCATGCCAAAGCGTTCATTTTATACCTGTGAGTTCCTTAACTAAGTCTAGGCTTAGCCCTCCTTGAACAAAACTGTGGGAGCCTTCAAGGTGTCTTCTATATGTCTTTAAAACCCACCTGTTCACTCAAAAGACTCTAAGTAGTGATACTAGGTCTAACTGTGCAGCCGGAAAAGACTGGAGATCAAACTGTGCTGCGGCAACTTGTAAAAGTTGAAAATGAGTTGAAAATTACTTCCTGGGAAGTCACTTTGCATGAAGTTCACACGACGTCTGTTTCCAAGAGATCCACAGACAGAGCTCATGCATCATTACAAGCCTATCAGTCCCTTGAAAGGAAATGCATGTGCCTATACAGTAGCACATAGATACTCTATGCAGACTTTCACTATCAGAAAGTGGTTTGTGTAAGTATCTCCAAAACTATGATTTTAACATGATACCTTAAGATTTTTAACTACAATATAAGAACTGAATGCAGTTCAGCGGCTTTTCTTGTAGTTCAGAATGGAAACCTAACTTACATGCTCTGAAAGATTTCGTATTTCTGGACATGTCAGATGTCGGATGAATGTGGCTCTCTGAGTTAAAAAAATGGGGAAAATCAATTAAGACAATGGGAGAAAAATAATTTCATTTCGAAACTATTAATTACATGCCATCCTTTCAGTATTGCAGAATTTTTCTTGCTCTGAAAGCAAAGTGATTTTTATTTGGTCATCATCATAAGCATGACTTTCAGACAAAAAAAACTTAAAACCAGACATGTCAAATCCCTTTCCATAAGGAACCTGCAGCATGGAAAACTTTGCATTATATGTATTAAGTGTTAAAATGTCTTCTGGTGAGATGCCCAAACTACAGTAAAATTGATATCTACATGAAAATATTCCTCTAACAGTAGGGATCAGTGAGAACAGGTATTTTATTCCTGGGCCTGCCTGTGCAAAGATGAGTAGTATTCTCAGATCTATGAAACCCCAAAACATAAAACAAAGAGAAAACTACTCTGCAGTTTTACCCAAATCTACTTCTTTTATTTTATCAGCAGCAGTTACTATTCAACAACCGGGTTTTAGTTAGTTATCTCATTGCTAAACAAAAAAAAAAAAAAAAAACCACCCAAACACAAATAACAACAAAATAAATGAAGCAGTTTTTGATGCTAAAAAAAGTAAATCAGTGTGATTTTACTTGACAGTACTCTTCCCCAGCTTCTTTGCTCCATTGCTTTATTCCAGCCCCTCAAGTAAGAGGATATATATGTGGAAAGAGACTGGTGCAGTAAAAAGCTGTTTTCTTACGCAATTATTATTTTATTGTAGAACTACACTAAACAACTAAAATAGAAAATAAAGCAGTTTTTGCAGATGTTATTGTATAAGCAAGCATATCTTTATTTTCCACATACTATGCAAAGGAAAACTGAGTGATTTTTGGTCAACTGTGAAATGCCATTTGTAAATAGTACATTGAGATTTCTTTCCCCTCTAACTTATTGCAAGTTTGGTTTTGTTTATGAAAATAGATTTTATCAGCTAATCAGAGTGTAATGTTCACTCATTCAGAGATATTCGGCAGGTTTTATTCACTTTTATACTTCATTGCATTTTCACTCTTGGAAACTCATTTACATAATCTCCGTATGGTCATTTCACAGTAACTGTTTCTGACTCTGGATGTGCTGGCTAATAATTACCCTAAGCTATCTCAGAATACCCAAGTACATAGTGAATATACAGTTATTTCTTAGTACTCAAACTCTAGATTGAAAGCCCTTTGACTAGTCCAATACTACGAAATGTCAAGCTGTTTACCAACAACAGAGACTGTGCTTCTGCTTCTCAGCCCCTGCAGTGAAGCTGAAAATGCCAGTGTTTACTTAAAGAAGGGGAGAAAAAGAACTCTCCTTCCTCTATGCTTGATCCTGTTGCTGTTGGTGTGAATATTACCTTTTGTCATTGATTTCAATGGGGATTGGATTTGACTCTCTCATCTTTTTTATGCCCTGTCCTCTTCATTTCTGGAAAATATTACACAATAATTGCCATAAAACTATACTTTCTGCAGATGAGATTCTGCTTTATTTCCTCATTGACTGATTTAGTTTAGGTTTCCTATCATCTTTTATACAGAGCCATGACGTCTGTGTATCTGAACATACAATTTCACTAGAAAAATACGAGAACTTCCTTTGGAAGTTCTGTAGGCCAAAACCTGTATGTATTTTAACCATAGTATCCCAGCTTCCTTGAGCTTTGGTGACTACTTTTCAGCATTACTGTGGCATGAGGTGGCTTATACCAAGACTGCTTCTTTTAGTCAGAATAGAGTTTGAATTAAATGACTATGGAAAGGGTCAAAAGCAAATTATGAAAGGCAGGACTTTCCTCCTGTTCCTCGTTAGCAATTGAATTTAAAAGTGCCAATGACTTTAATCACCAGTTACAGAGTATTAAATCATACAGGGTTTTGGAATTTGGCAGAAGAGATAAAAATTTTCTGAATGGGGATGAAAGAAAACACAGAAAAACCTATATAAACTGCAGGAAAAAAAATCCTTGTTTGATATTTTACAGAATACACAGAAATAACATTTGGATAATCATTAAATAATACTGAGAAAGTCTACTGTGCAAACAAGGAGTTTCTCAGGGTTGTGTATGTGTGTGCTATTTAATTGTTTTGGATTTTTGGTTGAGATTTCTTTTCAAAAAGAATGATGTGCTCTAAAAAGAGAGGACAAGCTTGGTTCAGTTATAGCTTTCATATAATTACTACAAACTAATGCAAATTAGACTGTAGGTCTGCTCAATGTACATTTCTGTGCTTGCCAAATTATGTTTGGCAGTGTGGTCAAGCAATAACAGATGCACACTGTGCCTAGTTTTCTCGGGCTGTTCAATAATTAGGAGGGCCATGTATTATAATAAACCACATCCCCTTGGCTGAGATTTGGATGCAAATTGCACACTAATTCACTTCCAAGTTTTTGGAAGCATACCAAAAGACATGAAAATTAGGGAAATATACTATTTACTTCATGAAATGTGTTTAAAACTAAATAAAGCTCATTTGTAAGCAATGTTCATCTATTCCATCCTTGTAAAAAAATTAACAATGAGTTCTCTTTCCTTTACACTATTTAGTTCAGCAGCTAATGTGACACCTCAGCAATGTTCATGGCATCTCTATTATTCTTGCACTGAGGGAGTACAATATAAAAGACAGTTACTCTGCTTTGTATTTCTCTAAGGTATTGCTGAGGTTGAGTGGATAATATCAGTTCAATGAAAGACTTGAATCACACTGCAATCCAAATTCTTTGCAATCAGTTGAGTTGTAATGGCATGCTGTTTATAGCAGAAAATTCGTCTTTTGAAAAGGCTGAAGATTCTTTACCCTTAGCTATTATACAAAGGTTGAATGGAGAGATTTAATTAAAAAAAATAATACTTAATGAGGGAAATTCTAGGAAATCCAGCAATGTAATGTAATTACATGTGTAGATGTAACTACATCAGTCTCTAAATTATGAAGAAACAGAAAATTAGAACAATTGAACTTATTGCTACACATATTAGCAGGTAGTTATGTTTTCCTGGAAATCATTTAACAGTGAGCTATCTTGCAGTAACAGCTAACACATTTAAACAGAGAAATATAATGCAACCTAAAAGTGGTGTAATAGGAGATATATCTCCTGTGTTTATTGTCTGCTAATTGTAATGTGATTGCACCAAATAAGGATAAGACTCCTCTGTATATGCTCTAGACAAACACAGAAAAAAGACAGTGAAAATGGCAGGTATCAGAGCCCTCTCCTGCAGTATTATTTTAATTTTTTTTTGTTTTAAGAAGAGATATCATGGCACATAATTTCATAAATATTACAAGTATTTAAATTTTCCAGTGATGTTAAAACAGTTCTTTGCAAGAAAACAGTGAGGCAAAATATTGCTTGCCAAAAATATAAAAACTACTTTCAATATATTCTATACTGACACTACAGTTTTAGTGACTACATTGTAGTTTTGACATAGGTGACTTAATTGTAAACCAATTCACATGGATATCAGCAAAAATCTCTACAGTAAAGAAGAAGTCAGTAGATTACTGAAGTCTTAACTATTAAAAATTTGATAATACAGAAATACAGGCATAATACAGGAGGCAAGTGTCCTATGATTAAGCTTGGTTTAGGAGGGTAAATCAATGCTATGACATGTAGCTATGGCTAGACTGTTACGTACCTCAGGATTACAGTATTATAGTAGGTGTTTTTCAGGTCTTTCTTGGGTGTTTATTCTATTTAGTGGTTGTTGATATCTCAACGACGTAATCATAGACTAACAGAACAGCAACAAAATTCTTGTTTTCAGCATGATGAACACAGAGTTAACTACATAAAACAGTTTTGGCAAAAGTACTGCTCACTCTGTATGTTGAATTTGAAAACAAGATAAAGACTAAATGTGATAAAGCAGCTGAAATTGTAGATTCATTTGCATCATTTAAATTAAGGAACTATGAAGAGCTTTAGGTGAATTTTGCAAAAAAAACTGGTTGAAAAACTGAGCAGCAGATAAACCTCAACACAGATAAGAACCCCCCTAAAAATACATTAGTGGAAATGGTCTAAAGTATTTCTACAAAATGATGTCTTCTGAATTAGTTGTAACCTCTCACAAAAAAAAGATCCAGGCATTACTGTAGACAGCTCAATGAACAGACTTGTTCAGTGGTGATTAAAAAAGCAAATAAGATGTTAAATTGTGTCAAGAAAGGAATAGAGAATAGAAAAGAGAAGATTACAATTGCATTATATAAATCGATGGCACATTGATTACTGTATTCAGTTAGACATCTTATTTTAAAAAGACACAAATGAGAAGGTGAAATGAAGTACAATGAAAATGACAAAGGTGTTACTTTCATAGTCACTAAATCATGTCAGCCTCTCCAGAAGCATAAGGGGCTAAGTGGAAAATGTTAATCCCAATTTGATAGAACCACCCCAAGAAAGCTAACCCTTCTTCCAACGCTTATCAGATGCAAACCATCTCATTTTTTAACATTTATGAGAGAATGCTTCAGCATGCTGCCAGTATCAGATTCAAGAAAATACAGTGATGGTGTAGAGACATTTTTGGACTCCAGTCATTCTGTTGTGTGTGTATTCATTGTAGATGCAAAGTATGTGTAAATCCAAGTCATCACTTGAGAAATAATGTAATTTCCATTCTTTATTGAAGAATCTTTCTCTGAAATTAGTCTTTTCAAGTAAACTTTTGTGTATGCTTATCTTTTCACATTTTCTTGCAAAGGGGCACTAAAGGATTTGACACGTTGGGGATGTGGTGGTGGGGGGAGTTATTAGTGCTTTTTAAAAGATTTTTGCTATTCTTCTTATAGAAACAAATTAATTGAGGTCAGTCAGGCTTTATTAACAATTATTTTATTTTTGTGAAGTGATGAGGATCATCACTTGCTTGAACTGTTCAAGACAACAGGACATATATGTAGTAGCTTCCTAGACTTGGAGAAGACCTCTGAAAACATCAAGTTTGTGCATATCTCTGTCTGGTAAAACAATATGTGTGCATGTTAAACATTGAAAATAGTCCAAGAGCTGCCATTAATTTGAATTGATCTGAAATCATTATCTGGAACTGCCAGGCAGCTGAAAAATGAGTTATTTCTGCAACACTTATCTGAGATACCCCATATCTTTTGAGGAATGTACAAGAATGTCATTGTCATCACTGCTGCTAACTTGAATGGTACATTAATCCATTAAATATGAAAAAAATAACTCAGAAATTACTTTGGTAATATACCCATATCCAGCTATGCTCCTTAACTGTTGTGTTCACGTGATGAACAACACACAAAGGCTCTCTGGAGTGTTATTCAGTAGAAAGATCTAAGAGCTTTAAACAAACTTACCTCATGTTGTGTAAACCCATATAATGACAAATGTCTAAAAAAATTCAGATTTGGGGCAGACCAAACACATTGTCAATTGTCTTGATCTTGCCAACTATGTTCCTTCAGCAGCTGACAGCTTTTGTGACTTTTTTTCAGTCTATTTTACTACAGGCAATAGGGTTATACTGGCATGTATTGCATATCTATTAGATGGCTGCCGGCACTTAAAGTTCAATGATCCCTGCAGATTCCTAAGAGTCACTACTCCTATGTTCCTTATCAGAATGTTCCTAGAATAATATCACCTCTACTGAAGTGTCAAGTGAAAGTCAAGATAAATAAATTAATTTTTGTACATTTGACTCATTGTATGACATGCTGACACCATTATATTGATCATTATGACTTAGTGTTTTCCTTATCAGTATCTCCCTCAATAGCTCTGGGAAGTTATACAGAATTGAAACTGGGCAATAAATTTGAATGAATCGACCATCTTTTCAAAATTCATAGCATTCAAATTATTCAAAGAAAGAAGGGAACATTCATTTTCAAGCATTTTCTGTTGAAAATAACCCATTTACCAATTAGTTCACTGAAAATTTTCGATTATCAGGTGTTCTGATGAAAATATGTAGATATGTTTTATTATTATTATTAGCATGCATATTTATGTTCCTGTTTACTTTCCTGATAATTTCTTTTAAAACTAGAGCGCTAATTCACAAAGGTAGGTAGTTGAGTGGCCTAAATTCCTTCACAGATGTGACAATAAATCTCAGGCAAATCAAGGTTTAAAATCTGTTTTCTTCTGCAGAATAGTATTTTGTGAAAAACATCTATAGATTACTCTGTTTTTATCAGTCATTTTTAAAATCTTTTTAAAAAGACTTTGGGAAGCTCAGTATTGTTATTTGTTAAGATGGTGGATATTATGCTTTGTTCAAACCTAGGAATGCTCTAGAAATCATATAATGTCTAAGGACAAATGGTTGTCTTCTAAGACTTGATATTAGCAGTGTGATCTCCTTCAGTTTAGAAAAAAAGATCAATTCTACCCATTTCTGCCACACACTCTGTGAATATTGTAGCAAATCATTTACTTAGGATGGGATGGAAAAAAGATGGTATTTTACTCCTACCTAGTGTTACTGACATTTCCTCTGTGAAAAAGACTACTTTCAGGAGCAGTTTTAGGGTAATGAATATTATTGTCCTAGATAATCTCCTTGCAACATATAAACATCACCCCCCCCAGAGACTTAGGAGAGATCTCTCTCTTCAGTATTTCCCACAAGCTATTTTCAGTAACTTTTGGTCTATGATATACTTTCATAGATCCTATTATCAACTTTGTCTCCCCACAGACTTCCTGAGGGGAAGTGAATCACCTGCCATAAGTGCAATTCCAATAAGTGGCTGGTTTGGTGCCACAACAACCAGCCAATGCTTTGATGCCCAAAAGTGTTTTGCAGTAAAGTTTTACATCCTCAGGATTTTGACAACCTTTGCAGTTTTCAAGAAGTGGGATAAAACTATCTCAGAAGTGCTTACAAAAGCTGGGGACACTTTTGTTAACTGAGCTGTCATTTTGGCATGGTTCCAAGTGCACGGCAGACTCACTGAAAAAATATTGCATCATAAAATAGACTGTGTAACAGAGTCTTAGCTTGGAATATACCTGAGAACATGAGGTCAACCTGTGCTTGTTATCTCATAAAGATTAAAAAAACGCAAACAACTGAAAACCCCAACCTAGCAGAGGGTTAATTCAAAACGAAGAAGAATCTACTTCAGGCAGTAATGTTTTTTAAACCTTCCTTTATAAATTTTGCTTATCAAGGAGTGCCCTTCTGGTATATCAACTGAGCCAAGACTGAGTTCTCAAATACTATGATGGCTTCTGTTAATTAGATAGTTTATCTGTGATGAGTTGTTGACACTGAGATGATTTGTGTTAAATAATTTTAAAATATTCTGTGGGGCACTAACTTAGATGCATTGTTTGTTCATATTCCAGGCCCCGGCTTCAATCTTTTTTACAGTCCTCGACAGAAATGAAGTTGATGCTTCAGCAAACTTCTTTAAGTCAGAACAAGTAACATTGCAAAGATATTTTTGAATAACTGGAATTCTCTGCAATTTTTATTTCTTTTTGTACTTTGAGCTCTAGTTTAATACCACAACATGTGAAGAGTATTTTTCTGTAATATTTAAAGACATGAAGTTTTGCTAGTTTATAATTTCTTCAATTTTTTTTTTTTTTTTAATGTTTTCCCTCTCATAAATCCATCTCCAGTCCCCCAAAATGCAGAAAAGACTGGCAGAACATGAAACTTTTTCCTACTGGGGTGCTATAGTTTTCTAAATGTTCTATATTTTTGTAAGGTTTACTTTCACAGGAAAGATGGATAGGCTGAATTTTAAATGTTAAATACACTACCACAAAAATCCATGCAGTGTGTTTCAGTGGTGCTTACTAAATATTACACTGCCTGAAATGGAAAAAAGATTAAGGCTGCATGTAGATGAACCAAGGGTAAATGCTTACAGGTAGCAAGCTAGCTGGCACCATAATAATAGCAGAACATCCTTATTTGTTCTTCTCATTCTTCTACTCTATAAATTAGCTCTCACTGCCTATCTTGATTCTCTATTCTTATAGCTTGCAACCTTCCCATTTCTCTCTATTCTTTTCTTCCTACTCCCCCTTTCAAAAAAAATTATACCCTTCTTTCTGACTGTTTTTATCCACTTTTCTCTTGTTTGCCTCCACTCTCTCTCTAGTCTATAAAGCCCCAAATGCTCCCTTTTCCTTCTCAACGCCCCATCCCTCCTGAGTGGGAGTGCTGCCCATACCGCGATAACACCTCAGACTCTGTTGTGATCTCCATTCTGCATTTGCACATGGATACAGTCCCCTAATTGAGAGACTTTTTTTTTTTATTAAAAGCATTAGACATTTATATGTAGGAATAACACTTGCAGAGACATTCTCTAGGTTAAAAGTTAAAAGGGATGTCAATCATCATACTTCAGAACATAAACAGATTGCCAGCGTGGGTTGAAAAGGAATTTTCCCCACATAAAATCATAGAAGTATGCAATAGAAAAGAACTAATAGGTCAGCTAATCTATCTACCTGCCAATTCAAGCTTTTTCCTCAACATGTATTTTGCTGCTCCTTTGGCCTCTCAAAAATCTCAAGCAATTGGACTGTTAATGTTTCCCCATAGAGAATATACAGGTGTTTAGTGCAGCTAGTTTGCTGTCCAGAGTTTTTCAGGTAGACAGTCTAAACTTTCTTTTATTACCTTCATCCCACTAGACTTCATGGCACTTCCATCTATCATATGAAATAACCTTTTTCTCCTGACTTATTTGTTACACTTTTCCATTACATATAAATTGGCCTGTTTGATGGTTCCTACCTAATCTCTGCCATGCCTTTAGCTAAATAAACAGTTCTTTTCAGTATGACTTCCGCTTAAAACTATACTCCTATGACTACAACGCATATGAGAAGAATCACCAACACCATGACTGCAGGCAAACTAGAGCTTCTGAATATATAAACAAACACACATACATAGATTTGTCAACAAGCATATCCATACATGTGGTAATGCAAAATGAACATGCAACTAACTGTACTTTTTTGTAAGACAGCTCTTTCAGCTACATGAACTATTCTCTGGTACTCTCTTCTGTCCTGAAATTCTTTGTTCAGGAAGGAAGATAGCTTTCCAAGTAAGGTGTCTGTCTCTCAGTGGTTAAAAAAAAAAAATGTTTCGGGATTCAGAACAATGAAGAATTTTCAATAAAATAAAAAATACAGAGAAAATCTTTAGAGTTTGACAGGTAGGTTAATCAGGTAAAAGAGTGCTGTCCCTTCCTGGGCCACTTATAAATCATCCCACAAACCACTAAAATCAGTCAAACCAGAATTCTCCAGCACATTTTAAAATTCTCATATCCTACCTTATAAACAACATTAAGAAAAAAAATTTACGGGTAACCCAAACAGGCAGAAGAATACTTTGCCTGGGTCTTAAAGGGACACATACTCTTGCAGATGTGACAGAGGACAGGGTGAAAAAGCACCACATTTCTGTTCAAATGTCTCACATGTGAATCTTCTGTTACTTGTGGGATTCGTAACACGCCAGAAGAATGAATAGGAAGGCATAACTCTTCTTGTACTCTGTGTTACTGTTACAGCATTTAGGAGTCAGAAAACCAACAGACAGAATGTCGACTTTTGCCACAAACAGCTTTCAACTACTATCTCCAGTTTCTGTTTTCCAAGACAAACAACTCTCCACTCTTTGAAACCTCATATCGTCATCTAGAGTTATGGCTTGTGCAAGTGTAAGGCTTTACTATGGACATATTTTGAAAGTCTTGAGGCCAAATTCTAAGCGGGTGCTATCAGATGAAAGTGGTTAGTGACCTTCGCCACATTGCCTAGCCCTCAAGATACTTTCAAACTTCATTCACCTAAGGACATCGGAGATCTAGGCTGTTCACATCTCAGGGGTCCTCCTGTAAAAGTGTGTTGAAAAGTACAATATAGAACTTTCTGGTTTAGGTAAATTTCTATTATAATTCTAACAAGCAAGTAGGTAATACAGGTAAAATGCAGGTGATTAAATGGTTACTATAAAGTTGCTATAAAGTATCCTAACTAGAGACATTTCTGTAACTCTTTTTTTATATTTCTTTACATCCTTTGTAGATTAGTGTAAACACAATTAATTAATCATGAAAAGCAACTCCTACAGAGTAGAAACAGGATTTTAGCTTCCAAAGCAACTTCCCTGCCAGACCTGAAAAATCTTATTCATTGTCAAGCAGTGTCACTCTTCTTAGCCAGCCTTTGATACCATGAGGTGCAGCAACCAAGAACTGCAGCAGTCTGCCTGTTTTTTGACATGGATACAGGATTGAAATATACTGGGCTATTTGCACCATCTGGTACATGCATTTCAGTTGAATGAAAGCAGATGAACTCCTGGGCACTTTGGTGATGAAACACCAGGAGAAAAAGAAACAAAACCCAAGAGATGAAAAAGTGTTACTGAGGAAAAGAAGCTGAATTGATCTCATTTCTGGACTACAGAAGGTCATCTTCTAGGTTTCCTCACACTTGACATGGGACTACATGTTTGACTCCTTGCATGTTTGGAGTGGGAGTGCGTTAGATTAAGCAGACTGTTCTAATGATCCTTTTTAGTTTTGAAATCTAGGGATCTATAAATATGTATATATCAATGTTGCTGTGACTATGATTTGCAGCTGTCAATCAGTTTGCTTTTTATGGCTGTAAATTTTCATTTCACTAGGGTTTTTTGTGTAGTCTTCTGAAAAGAATAAAAGTCTACTCCACATCTCCACATTTTAGACAGAAGAGTAATGCATGATTAACAGTATGCTGAGAGGTGTCACATTCACATTAACACTGATGTGTGAACCAGTGGTCAAATGGCAGATTACATGTCTGTCACAACACATCAGGGCAGTGTTCCAGTCTGCCAGCTTTACCCTGCCCAGCTTCTTCAAACAAAGAGTTCTTCTGAAAAATGTAGCACAAAAAAGAATGTTGAGCCTTTGGGGGAAAAAGAAGTCTGTCTCACGGTCAAGCTTTTTGAAGTCTTAGTAACATCAAATGGCAGCAGGGGTTACTCACAGTCACCTAACCTTGCAGGTTCATTGATTTCTATAGCACAAATGTTGCATATGTGGCCTTATCAAAGATTTTCTGCATGATAACTGTATTACTGAAAAAGTACTACGGCTGGCATATTTCGATTTGGAGAAAGGATGCCAATTCTATCAAGGCTAGAAAAACTCTGACCCAGTTCCAAGAGAAAAAGCAAGTTTTTGGAATATCATTTGAAGCAAGAAGTTCCAGTTCACTGAAAATGTCATGAAAAGTGCCCTTCTCCTTTTGTCTTAAGGACAGAATTTCATTTTTTTAAGTGGATAATTAACTAGCTGCTTGACTTCTTATATAGGAAATAGTCACACCTGGAACTGAAGTGACTTTTAGTGGGTAATGATGTCTGAAGCCAATACGTATAATGAAGCAGAAAACACTGTTAATCCCTTAGGATGTTTACATATATTAGAAGCAAAATTTTAGGCAATAATTTTAATATTGTTTGCAAAACCAAAAATACTATCTCAGGGTTTAAAAATGCTTTCCAGGGGGTTGTGAATATCATGCTCACTTGGACAGTGCCTGACTTCTTACATGCTTTAAGTCCCAAAAGATCTGCTGAATTTTCCTGGAAGTTACATTGCTGTTCCAGCAGTACTCTCACTGCAATGAAAGCACAAATTGAAAGATATAAAGGCTAACATGCTTAAAACACTTAGAAAACATAAAAGTTAAGTTCTATTTTCAAGAACACCCAAGTTACATGGATCTCTCTTTACAACATAAAAACATGTCTGCTGAAGAATATTATCTCAATATTATACTGGTAAGTAGTTGGCATATGAGCCAGTATTTGGACTCAGCCCAAAATGAGTAGCTGAGTATTGTCTTGGCTCATCTCTTAAATGTTAATATGTGTTTACTATATATAATGGACTCGACAATAACCTCTGACAACATTTTAAACATTGACTTCATAAAAATCACTCCTGATTTACACAAAAACAAGACTGGAAGATGGAATCTATGTAGAGGTAGGATATGGAAACAGGCACATATACATATATATATGTATATGCATATATATAAGTTGTGCATTCTTCCATGTGCTATGTATGCTATGCATAGTCTCTTTATATAATAATATAGAATACATATTCTACATGTCATAAATTATTGCATACTAATACATAGAAATATGCTATTTATTATATGGAAAATCATTTTGATTTTTACACTGATTTTGTATGCATTTGTATGCATTTCCCTATAAGTTATTACCAAATTCCATCCTTTGTACGATCAAACAGCTTTTACTAAAATCCTCTTCTCTGCTCCGAATCTAAAATTTTGAAAATACCTATATAGTTGCCAAGATCTATGAATTTATATAGTACGTACCCATTTTTTTTAAAAATTTGTATATTACAGTGATAAGAAGGATTTTTTCCTAATTTTCCATTTTTTAACTCTCTGCTTTTTTAGTGAAATGAAGTTCAACAACATTCAGATGAGCCACAATTCAGTTTGTCAGGCTTGGCTTCCTTTCATCATTTTTTTTCTTCCTGACACTATGAACCTGCTGCTACTGTCATAAGATGTAAAGTTTATTTCTGTACACATTTTGCTTCTCATTTCTGTATGAATGGCTTCTATGTCTTGAGGGATAGAAATGTTATTTTCTGTGGCTTGAATTTAAACTTCTCAAGAATAACATAGGTATGGCATGTTACAAGCAGGAAGAGTACTTATGAGGGTCTGAATTCCACCTTTATCTATCATCTTTCTAATTCACTTAAAGTCCCGTAAACAATTATTCTTAAACAAAGGTCTCACTGTATGTTACAGCGTGATACATAAAAAGCAGCTAGAGTTGTGCAGCACAGCATGGTGTTATAAATGATACAGCTGCATAACATTTTATGTTCAGAGAGTAGATAAAATCTGTGCACAATATAAATGATATTCAATGATATTCATTAATTTTATTCTCTTATTCAAAGACAGACAAACCTAATGAAATGATTTTTAAGCTCTCATAAATGCACACCTGAGAAATGTAAAAGAAGTGTTAGAAAATTGTCTAATATTACTCTGGTGGGAAGAAAGGAGATACATGTATGAAAAAATTCTCCACTCCAATGGAAGAAAGTTTAAGAAGCACAATGAAGAAACGCAAATGGTCTCAAAAGAAAGAAAATCAGAGCTGATACAATGGAGTTTCCTACCATTAAGAACTTTATTAACAATAGTAATGAAATAGTACTTACAAGTGGAATTTTCATATGAATAAATTATTGATCAGCTCTGTTTCCTTTAAGATTCATGCACATTCACAATAATTTCTGAAGGAGAAGAGTTTCTTGAACTGTAGGACAAGATTCATGGAAAGAATCATGCTCTTAAAATCACAGTTAGGCATCTAAATAAAGTAACAACATTTTATTCTGTAACGTTCAAAAAATCCTTACCGAACTGATGTCTGTAAGTGTCTAGGGCTGCTCAGCATCTACATTTTCTGCAAGTAATATTCCTGTAATGGCATTAGATACATGTTGAACAGCCCATACTTTCAAAACACCATGAAAAATATCAACTAACACTCTAAGCCCAGTGTAATTCACAGATTAATTTCACAGCCCTGTGTCTGGGTCCTGAAAGTATTGCCTATACTTAGCTGTCAATTAGAGACTGAAGTGATTTAAATTATCCTTGTTAGAGGTTTGTTTTTCATTCCGTAGTTCATTTCAAAAATTAGTTACACACATGTTATTATTATAATATAATGAGTCATCTGTTAATTATTTTTGACATCTATGATAATAAAAATATACTAATGTTCCAGTTATTAATAGAATTGGCCTATCTTTTTGAAACTCAAATTGCCATGATTGTTTGACAAATTGGCACCAACTCACACTTTCATCTTTGAAATGGTGCAGGTATTTTTTGTATCTAAGTTCTGTGAACATGTACAACCTTTAAGACTGTCTTTACATAACTGCAGATAACCAGGGTTTAACCCACCTTACTTTAAAGTCTTTCACCAAAATGCATGACTACACGCGCTATCAAAAATAATCTTCGACCGACCACATGCTGTGTAAGGGTACCAGTGAAATACTTCATAAACAGACAGAATGCAAACATGCACAAACACACTAACCACTAATGCCATAAACAACTTCAAGCACAGTACAAACAAAATGCATGCCAAGAAACCTGCTTGAAAATGTGTATTATAGAAAAATACACTTTCAGTTTCTGAATGTTATTTGACTACTTATTACACAATAAACAAAACTATGCAAAGCCTACGATGGCCCTCGAATTAAACTTCTGCCAAGTTCCAGAGAATGTTTATAATTCATTGTTCCTGGATAGAAATATGTTATGTATAATGGTACCTCTTCTTTTTCTCCATGCATGTCACCTAATAAAAATAGGCAATATATACACGCTATATGCATATCACATTAAAAAACCCCAGTAATTATTGGGGCAGAATTTGGATACTCAGCAAACATAACAATCTAAATAATGAAACTAATTTACACCTGATAAAAATCCACATACTTCACCACCACTTTGAATCTGTAGGTACATCCACTTCTATAGAGAATTTAAATATAAGAGTTTCTTCTCTATCGGACTGATTACAGTGCAATCATGTCAAAACCACCTAAAGCCTCACAATGGCATCACAAAGTACCCAACGTGGCAAGGGGTTGCCAATGAAACCCTTAGCCCTCACTTGGCAGGCAGACCAGCTGCAGACAAAACTGAATTGGATTCATGTTAGTGAAAAAAAGAGAAGGTGCTATTATATAGGAAATACAGAGAAGTAAGTCAGAGCCCAGAACCTGTCCCTTAGGAGATGGGTATCAGTTCACTCTGTGTGCTGGAATTTAGTCTGAGGTTTCTCCCCTCCCATCTGTTCTGGGGGAGATTGTGAGTTAGGACCAATTTTAGACCCAGATTTAAGATAGAAGTGACAAAAGATATAATTTAATGAAAATTACTCCCAGATTCTTCCTATATATTTTTACTAGTGATATGAAAAACACCAACAGCGTTGTGGCAGGCTGTGCTGCATGTTTAGTGAATGGCCAAATATGTAACTACCAACTCTAGTCTTTTTCTTGCTGGAGCTCTGACTTTGATTTTTTTCCTTGTCACACAGGCATTTATGTTCACAAAACCTGCATGAATATTGTGATTTCCAGTCCTTTGAAAATTTCACTTACATTGACCAAGGGTTTACAGGAGAGACGGTGGCAGAAGAGGGAAGATAAAAAGGTCGGGTAGGACATGTCTGGTTTCTTAAGGCTAAATCCATCTCTTAAAATGCCTAGCCAAGCACTGAGCATCCACGCTAGAGTTCATTGAGAATCAGAAGTGAAGAGAGTGAGCTGATTGGAGAGAGTTGCTTAGGGGACAGGGTAAGTCACACAAACGTGAGCACTGGTCTGCAGGGCTAATCAACAGCTACAAAGAAATGCTGAGGTAAATCTTTCAGGGCATGTCTAAGCTGCCATTCCAATGCACAATGAAAAAATGTAAATGGTCTCAAAGCAAGCTAGAATTAGAAAATTACTAAATTAAACCAAACAAGTTTCACTGATGACTAAAGAGATCACAGTGTGGGCACTGATTTATCTGTTCTGATAATTCATACTGAGGCAATTTAACCAGTTGTCCATCCAGGCAGAAGAAGTCATTATCCCTGTGCCAGAGAGAGGATGTCCACTCCCCAGATACTGCTGTTTACAACTAAGCATAATAAAATAAATGCAATTAGTGGTCTTGCAAAGTAACATAGAATTTCACATCCCAGATTGGCTGAAAGGTGATACCTCATCTCTTCATCTGTACTGTTCAGCAAGAAGAATTATCCTCAGGACAATTATCATTTAAATTCAACAAATACCATAAATCTTCATTACCAGATTGCACTGATTAAACTAATCAAATTCTAAATGAATTCATTTAAATGGGCATAACTTTTGCACAACAGCTCAGTGCTCAGAAAAGAGCCACTTGTTAATTAATTTACTGTTCTTTATTTTTAAGACTTGTTTCATTTGAAACTGAATAAACACTAAGTAAAGACCTTTTCTGAATTTTCATTAAAAATTTATTTCATGCCAAAAACATGTTTCTGATTACTCCTCAGGATTAGGAAATGCTTCAGGAGAAAGTGAAAAACCAAGCTATCCTTGATATTTTAGAATTTAGGGAAAAACATACACAAAAATTTAATCTGGTGGGCATGTAAAGAAGTGGAAATTCCTAAGGTTTTTCTCAGAACTTTTCCTAAATCAAAATTAAGTAACAAGATGGTAGTTATTTTTCTTGTCTTTACCCTTCAGATCTTGCCTATACACAGCTTTAAATGTTCTCCTCTCTAATCTGTGCACCCATATCATCCATATATCTTTTACCTGGTGGCTGTCTGCCTCTGAAGAATATTAAGATGAACTCAGTCTGCCTGCCCATGCTCAGCAGAAGCAAGTATTTTCCAGTTTTTCACTCTGAAGATCAGCTTCTGACAGAAGATCAACCAATAGCACTGTATTTTTTCAAACTGAAATCTGATTTGCTGCCTAGTACAAAGCGAAACACTATACTTTTGTAAGTTTAGAAAGGACTTTAGTCTCTTGGTAGTAGAATTCTGATACATGATTTTTGCGGTTTTTTTCTTCCTCAGACATAAGGAAGTTGCTACAGATATGGTTATTACATTCTTTGGTTTTCTTAAGTGATTAGTTACTTGTCTAAATTCTTTCATAGCAACAACCCTCTCTTGTTGCAGTGAAATAACAGAGTTTTAAATTAAAAAAAATTAAAAAGTTAAACCTCCGGCTTTGACACGGGTGAATATTATTTGCCTGAAACCATACTTGATTTGGAAAGTTTTGGCTATGGTGGTGCAAATCCCTTGACACAACTTCAGACTTTAGGTCAGTAGGGAATATTCAGGTTCCTTCCTGATAACTGAGCATGACTCAGTGATCAAAGATGTCAGGTGACCTGAAATCTCTGGAGGATGGCTACGGAAAAGTCATGGTCAGAAGCCTTTAAACCCATATACCTGTCTGTGTGTTTATTAATGTCATCAGTAGTGGCAAATGTAGTATATAGCTTAAAAATATAATGCTCTATTTTTTTAAACTGGATTCATAAAGTCCAAATGTTTACTTAGAAATTAAACATTTTGGTACTGGGGCCTCTAGGATATGTTGGCAGTGGAAAAACTAACCTACACCAGATGGCAGAGGTTAAAGAAATACTATAAAATATGGCTTCTATTCATACGGTTCTCAGACAAACAGAACCCCAAGCAGAAAAAAACTGTGAAAGTGGAAAACCTTTTCATTTGCTTACATTTCTCTTTGCTACTCAGCAAACCTGAGAGGTATTGTATCATCACGTATCAAGAAAGTAATATGCCAGATTGTTGTAACAGGTGGAATATGTTTGTTTGTAACACGTTGAATCTGAAATAAAGAAAGGACCAAAGTTACTAAAGGTTTTTACAAAAACATTTACAAAACGCAAGTACCTCAGTTTTGTACCTTGAAAGCTTACTGCCTAAGTCACAATTTGAGACAATAGCTGCATTTTGCACACAAAATATAAAAATTATACTCTGAAATTTTCACAGGTTCAGTTACTTTGGCTAGGTGAACATATAAGCTAAGGAGATAATTCTGCATTAGCATTTTTAATTAAGCATTTCACAGGAGAGAGTGTTTTTATTTATACTTCATTCTATTTTACCTAAACTATATAATCTCTAAACTTCACCCTTATTTCTTTATTTCTAAAGCTTCTTAAAATCACAACTGTTTTGTAATTTCAATGTATTCACATAGCATTTCATGAATCTATTATGTTTATAAAATAAATGCACTCTTATAATTGAAATACTTCTTGGAAAATTTTTGTCAGTTCAAAAAATCCTCTGTGAACCCAAATCTGTAAAGCAAAATGTGTGATATAACCCATTTTTTTATTACATATGTAGTCATATGATGTTTTAAAAAAAAGAGAGGAAAAAAAAAATGATGTGAACTTGGGCACAATGGACCATGCTGTCAAAAATATTCAGTTGTCAAAAATGCAGATGGCATAAAAACACAGAAACAGATCAGTTATTGGAGGGGGGGGGTTTAATAGGAACTACTGTGTGGATTTTTAAAATTGATTATGTGCCTAAATATATGGGTGGGTATCCATTAAGGTCTTTAAGGATACCTAAATGTTTCTTTAAAAAAACCCCATTTACGTGAATAGTTGGGTAATTAATACCTTGAGAGACATGGTCCAATGTCCAAGATAGAAATAAATGTTCTCCCATATAAATAGTGGTCAAAAAAGAAAACAGCAAGATGTCTGAGGAGGAAAAAGCTCCCCGATGACTTGTCCTTTTCCCTTAAAAAAAAAGGAAATAAAAAAAGAAAAAAATGAAAATAGAGCAGAGGCAAATGGAAAGCTCTGCACAATGAAAACAACTACTGAGCAGTTCTTGAGAACATTCAGTAAAGATTTCATGTATTTTTAGTGTCTGAGCTACAAGCCATTACTAATGAAACAGCACTACTAAGGGCATTCAAAAGGACGAATAAGGTCTGTAACAAGCTACCTGGCCAATCTCAAAGAGTTCAGCTGGAGGCAGGCTCTGCCTTTTCCTTCCTAAGCAGTTCCCCTGAGGAAGAGAGAAATCTTGAAATACAGAACATGCTTACAACTACTGTGACTGTTCCCTCCTTCTGCCCACCCTAATTTTGCCCCTTTTGCCTGTAAGACTAGTGGCATTTTGGTGTGAATACAAAGCCTCCTTGCGATGGATATAGAGTCAAGTGTTCATAATAAACTCATCTCTTATTGCTAGGCAACACTGAGCAATGTGAATTTGTCACTTCTGTTTGGTGCAACTTTCAATTTCACCTCCAACTGTAACAATATAGCCTGCTATATTTTAGATGCCACTGTGGTTGGATGCCATCCCAGGAAAGATGTGAACTACTACTGACAGGGAGTGAATGACTGGCAATGGGCATAAGCAGTTTTTTGATTCTTAAGCCTTGACATATAATTAATTGCTAGATTTATTCTTCTAAGAAATTCATACTTCATGATTCCTATTTACTGGCTGCCTTTTATAAAAGGCAAATTTAACAAATTTCCAGTGAGGGAAAGTTTTGTTTGCCTGTTTAGCTTTTTTTCATGTGGTATTTGTTCTGTTCATATTTTTCTGCTTTGACTGTCTTTTTGAAGGATGGCTATAAGCAAAATTCAAATCTTAAGTACCCTCAATCAAGCAAGTATCATTATTTCTAAGGCATATCCAATTATTTGTTTGAATCAATACATTTCTTACTGCTGAATACCTCTTGTATCTAACATCACTCATTGTCGAGGAGCTCAGATTATTGCAGAATGAATTCTACAGTCACAATTTTTTCAATCTGAAACCAAACTCCCCATCCAATATAAAATAAGATTAATGCTACTACATGCTATCTAGGCTTCTTTTTTTTTTTTTTTTAATAACAGGACTGATAATTTTGTTTTTAAAACCTCGGTGTGATTGTCTGATCTGGCTATGAGGTCTCAGCTCTTTGATCTTTAAAGAATTAGGTCTGTTTGAAGGGCAAAAAAGGGAAAACTGAAAACTGATATCGCTTCACCACCTTTGTCTAAGGCATAGCTAGAAAAAAGGACAAATTTATACTTCAAAGAAAATACATGTCTTTTAAAAAAATCATCAACATTCATTTCTCTAAATGTTTAGAAACATTTCACAACTACATTAACTACAGAAATATGCCAAACAACTGAGAATCTTAGTAATATTTTAGTCTTTGCATATTTTCACTGACTCACTGAAAACAAAAGGAGTTTCTGTAACTGTATGAATGAACCATGGCATGTGCATGTTCTTTTAAGAAAGGCCAAGGGTGCAGTTCTATTTTCTTAGCTCTGCTTTCATATTTATGTGTCTCATTTCCAGCTCATTGCTGATGCCTTAGTTGCACTATCCATCAACACTTTTATCCTCCTTGTTCCTCAAAAAGAACATAAAATCCTTTTTTATGTCGTGGTAATATTATTGCAAATAAAAGCAAATACCAAAATCTTTATTAGTCTGCCAAAATAATAAACTATTTAATAAAAGCATGCTGTAAAAATAAGGTCATTTGCATCACTCAAGTTTCTTGCAGAAAATACAGAGAATTATTGGTCAAAAAGTACAAACTGACAGCAATTATTTCTGCTGTTGGTCCATGCTGCCTGAAAATGGGTTAAAAAATGTACTGAGGTTTCACAAGTTTTCTATCTTTAAATGTTTGCTTTTAATGCTGTAGTATACATAAGAGCCCAGGAGAATCAAATTTTTCAAAGCTGTTTTTTACCACTCTTATCCATAATGGAAGGAGGAGAGACTGGATATACCCTATTAGAAATCTTTAATGCAAAGCTTATAGTAATCTTCTGACTTCCATACTGCCACAAGATTTATCATCTAAATATTTACCATTTTTATACTCCTTATTAATTGTGTTTGGTTAGGATTTATGCCAGCTTTAGCTATATGATTTTCTTTCACCTTTTCCTTTTGCTATCCTTGCAGAAGAGAGATCAATGAAAAGCTTCTATTTAAGAAGTTTGTTAATGTTTTAAGTTCCTCATGCTGTTAAAATCATGTATCTAATGTCTGATCCTTTTTTCCTGTACTACAAACCTCACCATTATTTTCTCACTGCAGTTTTTCTCCCCATCTGGCAGCTTTGCAAATATGTTATTTGATAGAGCACAGAAAAATCAGTTGCCGTGGTGAGATTTAAATACTGCTTGTGATGTCCTTGAATACTTCCCCAGAAGAACCTGCATATAAACACTGAAAATAAGTAAAAATAAGCTAGTCTTATAAATTTATATAATTATAAATTATGTCATTCATTAGACATAAAGTATTTCCCTTAATCGCCATAATCTAAATTATAAGAATGATTTTTAGAGCAACTGGGTTAAAAGGTTTATGAAAAGACTCTTTAAAATAGCTATTACAATGATGTTTTGTAACTTACTCAGTTCAAACTCCCATAATTCTCAAAATACTCTGCAAGACATAGCTATGTCGCTTTACACATAGAGAAAATGAAACAAAGAGTAGCTGAAGTAGCAGGAATGATCAAGCAACGATCAACAAGTTATTGACCAAGGAATAAAATTTCAAGATTCAGATCACTGGTGCTGTCTCAGTATTTTTGGGCTCTATTGCCTCTGCTTCTTAAGTGCAATAGAAATGCTCCACTTCTTTAGAGGATGAGACCTGTATAGAGATAAAATATTTTAAAAATACATTATATATATTGAAATGAGTACTTCATGGAGCCCTGTTAGTATATTCAATCATGCTTTAAACCATAAAGCAGCCAGGAGTTATTCTCCTTGCTTCACAGACTGCAGACTGCTGAAAACTGAATTAACTCTTCTATGAAATAATGTTTAAAATGTCATGTGATACATGCAGGGTAGATAAAAGAATGCATGTTAGGAACCGCACTTTTTTTTTTTTTTTTTTAGATTTTGAAGGCGTGGAAATTTAGTATTTGCAGATGCAAATTTGTATGTTCAGTTAAGGTTAATTTTTGTCTTGCAAACACCTGAGGTGGGTTACACACCAGGTAAAGTCATTCATATGTAGCTAAATCAGTCATTTCCAAAGTTTACTTGTTTGGATATTGCACACAGTAACAGCAGTTGCTCAGCTAACAGCTCTCAGATATATGCAGGATTGTGTACTTCAGGAGGAAGGTTTTCAAGCCTTATGACAACCATAGAATTGAACCACAGAATATGTACAAGAGATTCAGTAAGCAGTGTTATAGCTTAAATTAAAAGCATTTGCATTGTATGTGCTTGGTATTTATTGGGCTTACTATGCTATGTATACATCATTAAGACAGATGGGATTTTAAAGACTTAGATTATTGTATGAATGTTAATTAGAGCTTTGTCTATTCAAACTAAGAGATGCAATAAAGATATTACCAAATCACATTTTTCAGAGTATTTTATCTCGTATTACCTGTAAAACTCAGCAGATGTGCAAAGGTCTTTTAAGGATCATTTCTGAGCTGTGTTCTTACATAGAATTAAGTAAATTGTCAACAGTGAAACAAACCAATGGAAGATCCCTATAGACAGAATTTTGTGACTTGAAAAGACTATAGATCATTAAAATTACCTTCAAATTTTTTTTTTAAAAACCCACAAACCCACCAACCAAAAAACCCAAACCCAAATAAACAGCCCAAACCAGGCAATGGCACCTAGCAAATTGAAATCAGTGTTCACACAGCAAAAACCAGGGATAGTCCTCTGGGTTAGTGGCATAGCTGACTATGGACAGAGAATCTGTGAAGTGATCCAGTAGTTCACAAAACTGCCTTTCAACCTCTGCAGATGGATGGTAAACTTTTGCTCATCTCAGCTCATATTCCTAAAGTTGTAGTGATTTTTTTAACATTACTGCAGTAGTACAATGACTGCAAAACTGTTTGGTTTTGAAAATTATAATGCTTATATGAAGACCATAGAGCAGGTGTCCTGCTTTTTGTCTTTGCGCAATTTCTCAGGCATTATAGAACCACGGAAAAACTAGAAGAGATCTTTTTGTTCAAAACCAGTTCTTATCAATATAGCAATCAGAAGTACCTTTCAGACTCTTGAAAAGTGTTTCTTTGCTTCAAAGCTTAAACAACATCAAAGAAAGCATACAGACAAAGTGTTGGAAAGGAAGTAACATGCCCTTATTTTTAGCACTTGCCCACTTGTCACTCTTAAACTCTCATCTGCCTTTCAAATGTAGTGTAATCTAATTTTTATGCATACTGTATGCTCATACAGACAATTTCCTCATTTCAGAGTATGTTGAGTTTGGTAAAGGCTTTTGTACTTTTCCTTAACCTGTTTCAGAAATAGCACTGTCACCATTTGTCTCAGTAACATACAGGATGATGAAAATTGACATTTTTCTATATAGGAGTGAAAAGAATATTAGTTTTATCAAAGACTAGATCCCCTCTTCGCCTCCAGTTAGATTTGAATTTGGTCACTTCAGGGCTTACTGTGTAGGATGATTTTAAGCAATGGTCCCTGTGGTTGCAGGCCCTATCACCTAATAATTGACCATGACAGGAATTATATGTCTGAAGCCAAGGGGTAGAGTGAATAGCATATGTCAGGGTCAATTATAAGGTGGAAGACCCTGCAACAAAAAAGACTGCACTGATTAGAGCATGATGTTGACATGGGAGCTGAAGCTTCAATGTTATTTCAAAGAGCACCGTCACAGCCACCCTTCCTTCAGGACTAAAAATCACAGGCAGAGTATGTCAAGTGGTTTATACTACACATGATGTCATACAGTTCAATGGGACATAGGAAGGTAAAACTGATTTGTTGTTTTTTTTCAGCAATAAAATGCTTTCTCTGTATCACTCAAAATTAAGCTCACTACACTTTGCTAATTAGGTCAAAACAGCTCCATACTTACTAGATTAATTCTCTCTTGAAAAATCTAACTGTGAGATGAAGAGTACTAAATGTGACACATTAATATCTGTTTTGATTGTTAAAGGTATTAATGTTATTTTTACTGGCAAAATTGAACAGAATAGGAACAGTGGAATGAAAATAGTCCTTTTTATTACTTACAGCTCTGTTATAAATATTTTATGGTACAGGAAGATTTTTGCAATGAAACAAATGGGCCAAAAAACTTGCTGTTTGCTTATTCCCCTGAAACTTCACCAGCTTTAACCTGTTCAAATGTTTTAATCAATGATGAACTGCAGAACTATTTAGTAAGTGAGGAATGATCTCAAATTATATACCACTACAATAAGAGACTATAGTTCCCTTTTCTATTTTCATTGCAACAGTTCAACCTTCTGAGTCTTTTCATTGAAAGCTGTTTCTCTAAATTTCTGTGTCTCTGTAAAAATACCCTGGCCATTTCTGCCTACAAGATCCCAGTGGTTTAGCTCATGATGATGGAGAAGATACTGTAGCTTAACCTCGTTAACTAGATAGCTAATTTCTTCTCATGGATTATTATCCATGACCACATGTTTTCTGGGTGTTTTGCAGCCAATAGATAGCTAACTCCCAATAAATTAAAGCCCATAGTTTTAGATTCAATTTGTTGGATGATGAACACATTTTAAGGATTATTGAGCCTAGTCTCTTTCTTCCTCCCTAGAATGGTTAATAGGAGATCATAGTCTCTAACATGCAGAAACACTCCAAAATTTGTCTTCAGTCTTCACTGGTAGTTAGTGCAGCTTCACAGGAAATAGCTCATGTTAGATAAACAGGGACTTGGTTTTGAACCTTGTACATGTACTTCTTTACAATGAACTCATCTCTGATTTACATTTTTTTCAATGTATCATTAGACTAGCTCACACATTTGTTCTGCATTTAAAATTTACACAAAAAATTAAAATCTTTATTTCTAAAACCCCCACTTTTTTAGTGAGAAAAAGTGAGGAGAATATAAAAGTGCTTTAAACCTGTAACATCCCCACTTAACTTTTTAATTGCAATCAAAATAGATATATGTAGAACAGAAGCTCCTTTATTACTGCAGGCTTTCTGGTGACCTGGAGGTGATCAGACATATATTTTTGTCTTGAAAGTATTTAAAGACTTCACATGGAGAAAAATACATTTAAATCCCATGGATTAAGCTGAACAGAAAAAAGGAAAATTAATGATTTTGCCAGTCACACTCAACAGTTTCTCTTGGTGGTAATTAGTTAGTGCTTTTACTGAAAGAGTAAAAATTTTGAACACTGGAAACCCATCTAGTCAAGTGAAAAAACTGTTCATCTGTCAGTGAGCATTAATTTAGCTTGCACCAGTGCCTGATGGAAACACTGGTCATTTTGACAGAGGCATGACCTTATAAGGTTAATGTTATGCTTTTGACTCTCTGAAGAATGGTAGATTGGTCAACGAAGTTCATCAAAAGCTTAGAAAAACTGACATCATATAAGGACAATTACCTATTAGTCAAGAACCTATACAATGCTACCTCAGGCCAAATTCTGTTTGTGTCATAGTGGTTAATGAATACTGGGCTCTGAGAGTCCTAAAAAGTTCTACACAAAGGACAAAATAAAGTTGCTGAATTTCATAGTTCTGCAGAAAGAATTCAAATCACCTATAAAAACGACAAGCCTTGTCTTACCAGAACTAAGAATGACAGGATTAGCTGTATATATATTTAGTAATGTTTATAGGGAGTACTTAAGAGCAAGGAGACCATAGGCCAAATAAGTAATTCTTCACATACAGCGCTGATCACCAGGGCCATGTCTGTGTGAATGGCTGGAGATCAACCTTAAGTCAATGTATGCGTATTTTGGTCTAAAAAGAGATGATCAGTGTGACAAGGTGCTCAAGCTAATCTTAACAGCTTGTTTTATTTAGGGCATCATGCACTGTTAGCGTGGTTATGCGGCATTCAGAGCAACACTCTCGTGGTTATGCGGCATTCAGAGCAATACTCTTTCTATCTGTTGAGCTGTACAAACGTAGGACCTGGAGTCCTTGTACATCTGAATGGGGAGAGATGCCGCCTGAGAAGTTTCTTTTATTTAGATTTTAGTAGTATGTCAATTCATCTCATGCTGCCAAACTAGAATTTTTTTCTCAAAATATAATTCTAGTTTATCTCATGGAGAAATTGAAAATATCCTGCTTACTGTGAAGTAAGTGAAAATTCAAGGAAGCTGTCAGTGACAGGCAGCTAAGGGAACTCTGCTGCCAGTTTCTTAGTTAAAAGTCCGATATACTCTCTTGTAAAATCTCAAACCATTTTTCTGTTACATAGGCAGCTCTGGGTATTAAGATCAGCAAAAATTCTGCCACCTGTTACATGAGGAAAACACCTCTGACTATAGGAGAATTAGAGCAGGACACTGTAGTAAGGGGCAATAGTGGCATACTGCCAGCTACACCCCTGAAAACTCTTAACATTCCTGTTCTGGACCTGGTAAGCAACGGAGGAGACAATTTTCAAAATCTTTGTTTCAAAATGGAAATACTCTTCTAACGTTATATGTGCTTTATATATGCAGTATTCTGTTACTTACTGGTGATTATAATAGGAAATCTTTTAATTAAGAACTTCATTAGTTCACCTTTAACTGCCAATCACCAGATAATTGGCCCTTTGCTAAGAGGCACTGCAGCTCAGGTATGCTAAAATGACTGTTTCTCAGAATAACTTACTGAAAGTAAGTTATTTTTGGAACTCATTTATAAGAGAACTTAATTAACTATTCCAGATCATTAGGGATACTGCATTGCTTTTTTCAATCCTCTGACAGGTTCCTCCAGTCATACTAGTTCATTATCATTATTTTCAACTTTCTGGGCAGAAAAGGGTGAAAAAGAAACACTGAGCTATTGCAGGCCTTCTGTACAAAGTAGCCAGTACTCCACCAAGATGAAAGGCAGCTTTAGTGGATTTTACTGTTTGAGCTGCTGTGGCAGTACAGAATGTCTTGGGGCAAGCAGCTTGAGAGATGGTGCACTGTCTTTTGTCCACTGTCATATGGCAGAACTTTTAAGAGCAGTGACACTACACCAGAGCTATTCCATTAGTGAATGAGAGCCAAAAGATTTTCTCATAAAATATATTCCACATAATTTGGAAACAGCATCCTTTTGGGTAAAATGCAAATTTGTTTTGAAACCCCACTTTATTAATTCAATTTTGATACACTCTGGGACCCAAATGCCACTTTTTAATTTGTGCAAATAACTGCTGATGTCTTCATCAAATGGAAGCAAAAATTCCAGTTGCACTAGTAAATGAAGCAGACCTTGGTCGAAATTTGGTTTTTTTTGGAAGCTGTAAAACTGAATGCAATAGAACCATCTGCCCAAAACCCAGCTACACTGTATCAACAATAGATTGATAATAACAGACCTTTTCAAAAATGCAGGACTTCAGAATTACTCTTTTTGCAGATCTTTTAGCAATGCCACTTAGAAAAGATCTTTACAAGCCTTTGAATATTTGTTCTAAAGCTGTCTGATTACAGCTACAGATTATAAGGTCTCTCCATTTTACAAAGCAGTAGACTAATTTATGTACATGATTTTTACTTTCCATGTATCATGCTAAGTATTGCAAATAAGTATCTTCTAAGTGTTTACAACAACTAGCTGAATTATTCTTTTTCGTGATAACAAAAAAATAAACATATATCATTCAAATCCAGAAAATATAGAGGTGATGTATCACAAAATTACCTTCCTCTTTTCTTATTTTCTGGGCAATAAAACAAATAACTTTGTTGTGCTTTTTTTTACAGTTCCTTGAAGGTCTGGTTATCTTCTACTAGTTCATGTACTACGCAGTATTGGTTTGTTCATTTTAGTAATCTCTGCTAAAATCTCTCTTCTAGTTCAGAACAGGTCTCCATTACCTTCCTAAGCTAAAAAGAGAAGTCCCAACCTCTAAAAAAATTGCTGCAGTTTCATCAGAATTTCACATCTAAGACACCCTCTTTTAGACCCCCCAGGATGCTCTGAAGAACAAAAAAAACTTTCAAAGATTTATTCATTATGTCATCATCAATAAACTAGTAGGAAACTCAAGTGCCCTGTAAGCAATTCCAAGGCAAGTCAAATATTGTCTCATGATGCTGGCCTATGATGGTCTAAGCATGAACTGAAGATTTTTTTCTTTTAAATGTATGTTTTTTGCAATTATTCCAATGCAGAAAAATCTATGTTATGTTTACTACCTCTTCACAACTATGTAGCAAGTAAGTTTTATATCAATTGTCCTTTCTTAACTTTTCAAAAGTGTATTTAGGAAGGCATCATAATCTTCATATCTGCCCGTAATTATCTACTCCTATTTTACAGTGATTTACTGTGTAAATCATGTGTTGACTAAAATAGTCTTTAAAAAAAGGCAGTTTTTCAAGCTGCTTCATGAGATGTATATTAAAAAAACTTATATACTTGTCTCACTATGCATTTATTTTGGTACATTTATCACTATAACAAAATGCTTTTTTTTAGAATATTTTCTTCCATCTTATCTTTTCCTGGGAACTTGATACTCAGCAACCTATGTGCAAGGAACTAATATAAAGCCTGAGTGATATAGATTGTTATACAGCATTGTATAATACCATGTTACAGGGAACTGGTAAGTTAACACAATGCATAAAGCATTTATCTCAGAATTGAGGAATAGAGCCTTTTGTGGTATCTGCAGCGTTTGCTACAACTAAATTCAACAGGAACCATGAACGGGCATTCGTGGTCACTGCAGGTGGCAGTGCCTGAGGCACTGCGCTGGTCCCGCTGACCCTGCACACCGGACTCCAGCCAGGGTACGCAACCAACCGCGCTCCAGTGGCTTCTTGTCCCATTTTAGTCTCCCAGGCCCTTGAAATCAAAGCCTGGAGAGTGGCGGGCCCTTAGACTGATGCTCAAAACCCTGCCACAGTACCACCGGCAATGTCTTCATCTGCTGGCATAGGAGTCCTAAACTTAAGTCTAGCAATAACAGTTTATTCCGCAGAACTAACTCACACGTTTCTTCTGTGACATGGGAGAAATAAACTTGTGTGTCAGGTCTCTAAAGACTGGACACCTGGGTAAGCTTTTGACTCAGCCTGCAAACCCACAGGGCTGTGCCTCTGTCGTGTGCCTCGCGGCGAGATTGCTCAGAAAACTGGCCCAAACCAGGTATCAGATGACGAGATCAGATTTTCGGTCTGCAGCAGCTGAACCCGAGAGTGCAGATGGACATTTTGTGCTCGTCTGCGAGCAGAGAGCCATTCAGCGAGGCAGCCAGGTCAGCTAGGCTGTTCCTCCCTTCTTGCTGCCGCGATCACTGGCCCGCGGCGATTTCTGAAACCCCGCGGCATCTCCTGCCCGCACTACGGGCCCTGCCGGCCTCCCTGCCCCGGGCCGCGGTGGAGTTGCGACTACGCCCTGCAGTCCCCTCCGCGGACACCCCTCCGCGGGCACTCCCTCGGTCCGCCCTGTTCCCTAGGCAGCAGTCGCTTGGAGCAGGTCCGTGGCTCTTCGCCGAAGGGCAGATGGCAACACGCACGCAAGGGGAAGCGGTAGGAGCGCTGGGGGATGCCCTCAAACGGCTGGCCCGGGCCTGCCGGCACCGCCGCCCTGCCCTCCATAGGCGCCCAGCGCTCTGCCTTCCGCGGCCGCACCCTCCTCCCGCCCGCCCCCGGGCTGCGCCCGGGCTCCGCCGCCCNGGAGGAGGGCCCGCCGAGGGGAGGCGGCCAAGCGGTAGCGGTAGCAACGGAGGAGGCGGCGGCGTGCGCAGCCCAGGGTGGCTGTGCCGACCAGGCTACTTCCCCGCTGCGCTTGCCGGCTGTCGCCCACCTCCCTAACAGTGTTACCGCCCCCGGCCAGCGAGCAACATGAGAGTAGTGGCTTTGATCAGGTAATGCGCCGACGGACCGCCTGTGTGACCGACCGAGGGGCGTCTCGCAGGCGGAGAGAGGGCGCGGGGAGAAGCCCTGCCCGCCCGGGGGTCGCGCTCCACCCAGCGCCGCCCGGGAGACCCGCCCGGCCCTTTCCGCCCGGCCTTCCCGCCCATGCGTTTCCTGCTGGCCCCGTTCCCCTCCTCTGCCGACTTTTTCTCGTCTGTCGGTTCTGCCTGTGGTCTCTGGACTGGCCGCCTTCGAGTGCCGCCGCGGGGCGGTCCCTGCCTGCGAGCACGGTGAGGCTGGGACAGTTTCCATTCTGGTTGTTCTGCGTTCCCGAAGAGTTTAAGAACAACTGGTGTCTTCTTAAAATGAAGTAAAAAAACCCCCAAACACAACCAAGCAACCAACCCCCGCCAAAACAACACCTACAGTTATTTCCCCCAGTCGCTTGCTCTCCGTTATCCCGGTTTCTCGGGTTATTCTGCCTGCAGCGCGGCGAGATCCGGAGCCGCCCGGGCCGCCGGCAGCGCCTTCGCCGGGGGCGCAGAGCGTGGGCCGCATAGCCTGCTTTAAAATGGGGATCCTGCTCATTTGCAGTTCAATATCCAGGTGCTTTCGCTTTCCAAGGATCTTAAACCCTTTAGGACAAATTTCCTGAACTGTTAACGATAGATTTTTGTAGTATATTTTTTGCGAGAGATCTAACTCTCGCAGCTTTAGAACGATGAAGCTAGCTCGTTTAAATAGTTGGAGTTGGACACAGCCCTGCTTGTCAAGGGTTTCTGTTTGCCATCCTCCCCCCCCCACGCCCCAATGTCCTTTTGTAAGTTACTTTGTCAGTTTCTGCAGTTCTTGTAAATTTTTTGTTTGCTTTTTTGATACAGTAACATTTTCTAGTAAGGACAGGTATGTGTTTTTCTTGAAGTAACAGTAGTTAATTTAAAAAAAAACAAGCTAGGAGACCTCTACATGGAAAAGAATTGTGCAGATGTGAGCTGCGTATTTTTATTTTTGGGTGCAGTAGCTATTTACTTGAGCCCAAACATTTAATGTATTAAATTCTTTCAGGGAATGTCTAATATCAAACCTTGTTGAAATTGGGGTTTGGCCACAATTGCAAATCATTCCAAACATCATGCAAAGAGGAGGAAATACACGAAATGTTATCTGTTTTTCAAGATTTGCTTAAATGTGGTGTAGGGAAAATCAGCTTCAATGGGTTTTTTTCATTTTATAGATAAGACTTTGTCTTTCAGGTTTATTTACTTTGATATTCTCTAGGCAGAGGAATGTGTTAAAAGGCAGGATGGCATAAAATCCTATAAACAGGTTTCTAACACAATTGCTATTTTAATGGTCTATTTTACAAGGATGGATTTAGTTTCACTAATAGTTTTAAGAAGAGTTTTAAAGAGACATCAAAGTGTCTGAAGTCTTTGTAACAGAGCTAGCCAAAGATCAGAGGGGAAAAAAGTATTTGAGAAGTGCTTCTTACTTTTGCAAAGGTCAGGATTATGTATGAAACTACTTTAACCTGTTTTTTTTTTTCCTTTTAGAATGTTGGCCACACCAAAAGTTGATAGTCTTGTTTTAAGCTGATATTTATGGGGTAAACCCTGTATTGTGTTTTGTGCTAAATCATAGATGTTTTAAAGCCAGTCTTCAACCTGTAATATGATGTTTTGCAACTCTTTAAAATTCTTCTAGAATTTTCTTAGCTGTAAGTGGTTATACTTGTCTATAGAAAGGAATTTTTCTCAGAAGTCTTTTATAGGTTCCTATCTTCATGATTATCCTGGTTTTTTTTCTTCTGGTATTTTGTCTGTAAGCCTGCCTGTTAACATACTTGCAGCATTGTCAAAAAGAACCCCGACTGGCCTCATTTCGGAGCTTTCTACAAAAAGGCCTTGTGATTTTTTTTTTTTTCTATGATGAGAATTGAGAGGGGTCCCCAGGCTATCTCAGTACGTGCCTTCATCTGTCTTCTGTGGACTGTGCTGAGTTCACCTTCCTCCCATAACGTGGGCTGCCTGGTTTCATTGGTTTTAACTGTATTGTGTTTTACAGTTAGTTTGGATGGTCTTGTAGGTAGGCACCATTTCGTTTGTTTCTTGGTACTGTTAGTTTTTAGGGCTATGGTAAATAATACAGAGAATAAATAACAGTACAGTAGTATGTGATTCAGTAAGCACAAATTTCCACCTACTAACTGGTGGTCCAGTGTAGGCAATATGGACATAATTGCATCTTAAAATGTCTTTATATATATATATATATATATATATATATATANNNNATAAATTAATTGAAAATATTTATTTGTGTGACATTTTAATTTTTGATTTCAATTTTTTAAAATATGGAAATGCTGTGAACAGTATAGGCAATTACCTATTGTCATACAATTATTTTTCTGAAGCGGTGTTTGTAGTTGAAATCAGAACTAGTGGGAGACTTTTATTTTTTAGCATAAAGTCATTCAGAAAGAAAAGAGTCTGTGTCTCATGACTCTGTCAAGCCTGAAAGTTCACAATACGAAGTGAACACATTTTCAATCTATCAAGAATGGTATCCAAAATTAATGATGAATGTATGATTTTTAATTTTTTTTGTGTCTGTGTATAGGTTAGAAAAAAGTTGCAGGTATGCATGAGAAGAATGTTAGGTAGAGATGGAGCCTCAAAGTAGGAATCTATCATATTTATATTTACTATTTTTTAGCACTGAAACAGAAGCAAATGCTTTACGAAAATCTGTTAAGTACAAAAGGATGCCATGTTATTGACACTATTTCTACTTTAGGTTTGAATTACACAGCAAATGAAAGACAGCATACAGAATTTTAGCATGGATTAAAGCAGAAATTGATGGGAATAGCTGAAGGGTTACATTCCTGTAAGGCACTTTCAAGCTCTTGCGTAGAGGGCTAGATAAAAGGGAGAGCTTAATGCTGGAAATTCTGAAGAAGTTTGTTTCAAAATCACAGAATCATTTAGGTTGGAAAAGACTTCCAAGATTACCAGGTCCAACATTTGAGCGATCACCACTTGTCAATTAGACCATAGCACCATGTGCCGTGTCCAGTCATTTCTTGAACTTCTCCAGGGATGGTAATTGCACCACCTCCCTGGGCAGCCCATTCAAATGCTTGACAACCCTTCCCATGAAGAAATTCTTCCTGATGTCCAACTTGAACGTCCCCTGGTGCAGCTTGAGGCCATTTCCTCTTGTCCTTCACTTGTTTTCAAGGGAGAAGAGGCCAACCCCCACCTTGCTACAACCTCCTTTCAGGTAGAAATAGTAATAGTGTGATCACAAGGAACACAGCAATCTGTTGTAGCAAGGGCTGCTTGTATTATCTGTTCTCCTGTGCATGTCTCAGTGATTCTAAAACAAAATGCAGTTTTACAGAGCTTGTATAGATCTCTGTTGCAGTTCCTGCCCTGGTTTTTGTGCCTTGGCATTTAAAGAAGCTGCACAGAATCTCCACCTGTAGTTGTACTTTGAAGGCCATGAGTCTGAACATGGATCTTTTATGCAGTATGTTTTCTAGCGCACTCTTAGTTTTATTGTAGATGTAATATTTCTTTTTCTATTGATTAAAATCCATAGAAATACTTTTTCAGTTACATCAGGAGAATAGGATTTTTTCCTCACTGATAGTGGAAAAGGTTCCAGTAGATCTTGAATGAATGTCAAAATTAATTGTATCCTCTGTGTTGGAGTATCTTCTCTTGGCCTCAGACAAGAATATGGTTATGTTTGCTTTTATATATTTTTACTAGCAGTAATCATTTTTATTTGCAGTTAAATGCATTAAAAACTTTATACATACAATGCAGTGCCAACTGCAACTACTGCCTGTAATAATTAAAGTTTTTGAGAATGGGAAGTATGTTCAAAATATTGAAAGTTTAGGCAAAGTATCCCATGAAGGAGAAGTGTTTTCCTTACATAGGATCAATGAGGTTGGAGAAGGCCTTTAAGATATTGAGTCCAGCCATTAACCTAACACTGCCAGTCCACCACTAAAATGTGTCCCTAGGCACCACCTCTACATGACAGACCTAATTTAAAAGGATTACTGATGCTGGCAACTTGCTGGAGCAGATTTTGATCCAAGTTAACTAGTAATGAGTACAGAGTAATTTGTCTCTGGAGTAGAAGAGAGTCTTTGAAGAGATTCCAGTGTCAGTGCCTCTTCTTCATGTAACCTCTCAGATTAATAGTAAGATACAAATCTGGTTATGTGCTTTATGGTTACTGTATTTAGGCACTATAATATATAGTAAATGTATGGTGAAATCTTTCTTTTTCTACTGTTAATATTCTACAGCTCTTTTCATATTTCAAAACTTTATAACCAGCTCAGATAATACTAATTTTTGAACCGTTAGGCAAAAGTTATAAGGGACTAAAACTTTTATCTGTACTTTTAATTGCCACTATTTTCTTTTTCTTACAGTGGTGGGAAGGACAGTTGTTATAATATGATGCAATGTGTTGCTGCTGGGCATCAGATTGTTGCTCTAGCCAATTTAAGGCCTGCTGAAAATACAGGTATGAAAGCCACATTTCTTACAGGAAATTAAAAAAATATATATTAGAAACAATGGAGACACAACTGTGCCTGAATTAAGTTCCTTTGTGTGTTTTTATGTAGTTTTGCATATTGAAGGTCAATATAGAAGCTTAAAAGAGGTAGAAAAAAGAAAATGCTATGGAAAGGTATTAAATGTATTTTTCCTTAAAGTGAAAAAAAAGCCCGTAAGAAGAGAAGATCAATAAAAGAAAGGCTTACACAATTTGAAAACAAGAATACAGCTATCCTGGTGGTAAACAAAGGGATTGTGTGAGTTCAGTAGCACAAATGCTAAAAGGTAATAGATGATGTCATCAACCAAAACTGGCACTGTACTTCTAGAAATGCTTTAAACCAGTGCTAAACTAAATGCTGTAAACCATTCCAGCTGCTGAAAATGTGCCAGTGTGCTGCTGCTCATCCATTTTTATCTTTGTGTGTCTTTCTCCATTATTCTAATCCAGCATCTGTGAACTGGACTGAGGAACTGATGTAGGTTGGAATTGACCTTAATGCACATATTTTTCCTGCTTTTTTCCTTCCTTTTAGGTTGGACTTATTTTTTGGTCAGTTCCTCACAGGCTCCACCTTATTTCTGTGAAAAAGGATGGGAGAAACTCAGGTAGTCAGTGGTGAGGTGAGAGTGTGAGCTAAGTACTTGTATATTGGAATAAAGCACAAATTAAAGTGAGACTTGAAAAGCAAGTGAGTTGTTTCCAGTTGGTTGGGAGAACGTTAAAGTATGTTAACTGGGTTCAATGTTCAACATATTTTAAGCAATGAAGTATGGTATTTGGTAACTGTATAGTAGGAGGGTACACAGAAAGGGAAGGAAGAAGGGAGCTACCATCACAAGCGAGTCACGGGCAGAACTGGCAAATGCTAGGACAGTATAGGAACAATTTATTTTCTGGGTAGCTAGGACATAATAATCTCTAATCTTGTTGAAATATGTTGTCTTCAAACTAATTTATCCACATCAGAAATGTAGAATATTGTCATTAAAATCATAAAATGCTCTCTTTAAGTGTGTAGCTGGAAATTTTATAGAAAGTTAATTGAGGTGCTTCAGGCAATAGTGGATCCTATGCCATTCTTTTTATTTTATCTTGTACCACTGTTGCCTGGAGAATCTCAATTAATAAAGAAACTGTGTATTCTAAGCAGAATATCAGTTAAAGACCTTGTCATGTTCGTGTATGTTGAAATCACTGAATTTTCTTTTAAACTGACTCTTCTGGTCTAGGTAGGTTAGTTGTGGTTAGGGGTTTGGATTTCCCTGTTTTGTGCAGAACCATATCTGTTGTGTGGCATCAAAGGTGACATGACCTAATTCTTACATCACAAATCAGTTATCTTGATCAATGTTACAGACGTTTTTCTTTGCAAGATGTGCTACATAGGTATACAACGGAAATGCGTGATGTCTCTATGTAAATTCAGAGAACTACCAGTGTTACAAATTAGCATTAAGATAGTGAACTGTGTTAGCTTGTAATAAAGTGGAAATTTCACCAATAATGATGTATTACTTTATCAATCTGTTTGAAATAGTATCTAAAAAAAATTATATGTAAATGGTTTATTGTGTGGTTTGAGATGTAATTCTGATTTGTGATGTCTGCATTTTAGCTGTTTTTTCCTTATCTGCTAGCTACAAACTGCTTGTAAGAAAATTTGGTTAATTTTTTCTCCTGATTAATGAAATAGCTTTTTGGTTATTAAACAATGTCAAAGCATTAGAGTGGTCTACTTTTATTCTACCTAAGCAGAGATAGTCTTCTTTCATGATGACCATGATAACAATTTTAACAGTAAAATTTTTGTAAATTTTGACAACCTATTGCTTATTATCAGTGTTGCAGTGCATTACAAATTTCTTGCTCTGAGTATGTTGAAATACATCTGGGTTTGTGCCTCTGACCTGTGTTCCTATTAAAATTACCATATGAATAGGAGCAGAATTGGACTGATAAGAGATTTTTTGGATGAAGCAGGAAGAAGAAAAGACACCACAATTTGCAAATAGGCAGCATGTTTGTGACAGATGTCTTCCTCTCCATACGTCTGTTGGGTGGAGAAATCTATTTTTTTTCTTTCCGTGTTTATAGTGGTGTTGTCACCAAACATCTGTTTGTGAACTGAAAAATATTAACATTTAGATTTTCTCAGTGCTTTGAAGTATTGTGATTATCTGTAATTGTTGAAACAATGTACCTAATATGGTTGTTTCTTAATTGTGGCAGGGCAGACTGATGAACTGGACAGCTATATGTATCAGACAGTAGGACACCATGCTATTGACCTATATGCTGATGCACTGGATTTGCCACTCTATCGTGGTTTTATAAAAGGTACCAGTATAAATACTGGCAGAGTGTATACTGCATGCCAGGAAGATGAGGTTGAAGACCTTTACCAGCTCATGAAACTTGTTAAGGTATGCTGATTGAAAACAATTATACAGTTGGGGATAAGTGTGTTGCTTAATTCATTTATGAATTTAAGTAAATGATCCACTTCGGTATTTAAGGAAAGCTGTAAGAAAGAAATGGAACACTTTTATTTTTATTCCTTTTTTCTTCCTTGCGCTGTAAATATATAGCATAACTTACATTCCTTTTACCCCAATGTAAATCACACTTATTATCCTCATTTCAAGCCAAAACCTTTTTCCTGTTTAATAAAAACATCTGTAACAGGTGCTTGGCATGTATGACAAAAACCATAATTGTGACTATCATCTATAAATAGAATATTTAGGTTATTTTGCATTTGAAATAATGTATGACTTGATTACTGTAATGAGAGATCTTTTGGATTTTGTGCATTTATCAGTGTATGGAAAGTAATGTCTAGACATCTCCATTTGAGTACACTTATGATGTGTAAACCAGAATCTGTTATTTGTTTGTATGTTGCAGATCATTCACCAGGTATTACAGAATGTTTTACAATGATAGTTTTGATTCTGGTAGCCCTGTGATTATATTCTAATATATGACATAGTAGCAATAACATATATCAATCAATCCTTTTTAGCTATAAAATCAATTAAAGGGAGACATGCCCACTTTCTAAACCACTTAAAATTTTTTCTCCGTTCTTTTTCAAAATCTTTCATATAGTACTTTATTTTCTACCAATATTAAATCAGATCTCATTGAAAAAAATAGAAAACCTCTTGTTGGCTCTAGATGTTTTCCACAATGTTTGAGTGAACATGCTATGTCCATTCCAGCTAATTGTGTTGATTACTGCAGTGTACAGTACTAAAACCAATACAATGTTCAGAAAATCATAATTGCTATTTTAAAGAAAGTAAATATGTAATTTTACTGATCAAACTGGTATAGACTACTTTCTGAAACTTCAGGTAAAGGTGTTTTTAGTCTTCAAGTCAGGTATTGAACATTTTCTAGCTCTCTTTCCTTCATTAAAATGAGAATTGAGATTCATGAACCTAAATACTTCAGGGTCTATTCTGTATTCAGTTAGAAAAAAAAAAAATCAAATTGCATATAAGACCTAAGAATGTGGTTTGAATGGAGAGTGCTTCCTGAACCATTTTGGAGCCTAAACATTTTTGGCAAGGAAATCGTGTTCTTCTAAAGTAATCAAGATCATACACCTGTGTTGGAGTATGAGACTACAGAACAGGAGAACAGTGCATGTAGGTGGTACAGCCTCAAGTTGTGCTGGGGAGCTTTAGGTTGGACATTAGGAAACATTTCTTTGCTGAAAGGGTTATCAAGCGTTGGAACAGGCTGTTCAGGGAAATGGTAGAGTCACTGTCTCTGGAGGTATTTAAAAGTTCTGTAGACTGGGTGCCTAGGGACATGGTTTAGCAGTGGACTTGGCAGTGTTAGGTTAATGGTTGGACTCGATGGTTTCAAGGGTCTTTTGCAACCTAAATGATTCTATGATTATGCTCCAGAGTGCTTCACAGAGGTTTTAAATGGAATGTGCATATCCTGCAGTACAGGAATCGAAAGAAATATGATACAGCAGTTTTAAATTATTTTTGAACCACGATAGTATTAGAAATTAGAAGGACTGATATCTACTGTCTCTTAAAGCTGCATACTACCAGCTTTCTGCTGCTGGGTAAGGTAATAAATTACTGATCACTTTAATTAAAAATGGGCAAATTAGTGGCAATTAAGATGATACTTCCTTTACGATTCTTGCTGTCTTTGGAGGAATGGATCCCTGACATAAATTAATGCTAGTGTTAAATCTTGACAACTTCTGCTTTGGAAGTTTGTACATGATAATTATAACTATAGCTGAAAGAGATGTTATCATGTTGTCTGGAACTAAATAACTATTTTTCTTTCCTGTATAGAAATATTAATTCCACTATATGATATCTTAGGACATAAATATTAACAATATACTGCCTTTATGTTAGACTTTGTACAACGATGTCTTTACAGTCAAACCTAGCTATGAAATTCTGATACAAAAGTTTCAGTAAATGTCTTGCATATTTTGATGAATAATTGCAAAATTATGAGGGGAAATAAACTGCAGCAACTGTGGTATTGTAGTTTTAAGAAGACAACTAATATTTTTCTTCTGTGTGTTAGCAGTAACTTGAAATCTTTCTGGTTTTATTTTTTCACATTTTTTAATAACTGTTGTTTAGTAGCTTTACTATTTAAGTCTTAATCACTGAGGATTTTGCTTTAGGAGTTTTTTTCCCCAGATGTTAATAGTTTTAAACAGAGAAGTCAATCTGCATTCTCTTGAAGGGAGGGGATGAATTCTGTGGAAGACTTGTCAAAACCATCTTTGAGTGATTGTAATTTTAAAATACTGGTCAAATAACATAGCTCTTTTTTTTCTGTCAAATGGTTTGGGGCCAAGACTACAGGAAAGGTGTGTCCAAATCAAAATGACATAGTCTACGTTACTTTCCATTGGCAGAGAATGCTTCTATTGCAAGTACTTATTTAGTAAAAAATAAAAACACTTTTAAAAAACCTGTATGAATTTAGAAGTATACAATGTTTTTAAAAACAGCGTTATGAGAACAAGATTTCTAAAAAATTAAATATTACCTCTCAGTTCTGGGAAACCCAGGACAACAGTCCTGTTCTAGTTCATGTGACTCAGTGAGTGATACTCACTGTCAATGACTGTAAACCTATTAATTTTATTGTCACAAACCCTGGTGATTGATAGATATAAAGGAAATGTATATATATATTTTTAGTTGCCTAATGGCATGTTTTAGATTCTGTATGCAGTATATATTGTGAAACATATCAGAGTACTTATATGATGACTAAATGTATCTTACTATGCAGTCTTCACCTGGTAGTAGAATATTTACTTAGTGAGATATGTAAATCCTGAACTCTAAAGAATAATTTAATCTCCTCTCAATGTTACTGAATAGGGATTACTGATAACCTTGTTTGTCCATGTTTGTTCCTGTCCGTATTGGAGATTTTCCCAGCCAAGCCTGTAAGCACTAGAGTTTCTTAGTTACCTGAATTATCTTTCAGGGTTTTTATAATGGTGCTATCTTTGAAATGTGGTGGGAAACTGTATTTCTTTTTCTCTAGTGGCAAGAAAGACTGGAGCATGAAGGCATTTTTGTGAAACTTTCCTACAACATCTCAATTTAGGCAATATCTAACTGTTTTCTCCCCTTTTCTATGTAATTATGATCTTGTTCAAATAATACAGTGATGTTTTATGCAAGCATATACAGAAGTGGTATTAGATGGGTTGAATGATGTTGGATTGTTTTCTGTATCTCATGGAACTATGGCTAAACTTTTGTTCAGAGCAGTGGTTGTAGTAGCTTCCAGACTAAACAGACCAATGCAAGATACTTTATTTTCAGTAGACAGTTCTGTCCTCTTTCAAATTTCTTGCCTTATCTCCTCTACTCCATAAGTCTTTGCCTTTGATTGGTAAGTTTCCATTGCTGAAGTAATTTGTAGAATTCTTGAACTAGGTAAAAATGTTTTTCTTATAGCTCTCTTTTTTCATATTTTTCAATGATATGCTTAATTACTTGATCTTTTAAAAAAATTAATATTTTAAAAATTGATTCTTTGTGTAGTTTTTTAATATTTCCTCATGTTTATTATAAATCACTCAAATGGATTTTTAGTGGATTTTCAGTTTCAACATGTTATTTCTGTCAGAGTCCTTTTTGTTGTCCCCTTTGTGGATTTAGAACTTGCAAGCTTTCAAAAAAATGGAGTTCACTTGAAGTAAATTTATATATTGGCTCTCAGGACTGAAGAAATATTAATTATGAAAGCATCGATTGATCATCAGCTGAAAAATAAATATTAATGTTGGATATATTGAGTGTATGAAACATTTGAATAATAATAGCCTTTGCTTGTGGCACTGTTTCATTTTATCAGTAATGTGGAAGGGAAAGAAAGATGATTTATTTTCTAAAATATCGTTGCATTCTGGAACAGTGATGTTATAACAGTCAGTCACTAAGAATAACATTTTTTAGTTACAGAAATAAAGAGCTTAATAATACAATGTGACTCCTGTATTTAATAATTACTTTTTAAAAACAGGATCATGATTTTTTTAAATGGTCCCAGTCTGATGTTTACTGAAGACAGAAAGTATTCCTGTCTGAGAGTTAAAATTGCAATAACAATGCCGTTTTAGATGTTATTTAAGATATTTTATCTCAGACAAAGTACTTGAGCTATGTGGGTTCAGGTGGAATGGAAGTAACTTAGGTCCTATCGGTATTCAGTGAAACACCCTAAGATTTCTTCAGAAAACAGTTCTTCGGTGTTTGAGATGAATGGATAGAATATAATGTTATTCTGTGGCCTTCAGATAGGGATTAATTCCCTCACGGAACATAAAGCTTTCAGTTCCTTGATATTGCTAATAGTCTTCCATGCTAAGGAAGCAGCCTTTCTTTCACCCTTCTCTGGAATTCAGCTGCTGTGGCCAGCGGGTGAAAAGAGTTCTCACATTCAGTGTGATTGCTGACTTTCTGTGGCTTTAGTACAGACAAAGGTTTAGGTGTTCCTACCAGGAAAAATACATGAATAAATGTAATGTAGTATTCTATCACAGCATTGCTTCATTGTCTTCTAAGATGCATGTAAAAGAAACTGTAAAGTATATAGGAATAATCACTTGGTTTTTAGATGTCTGGGGTATGTGGCTTCAATTGTAGTATGTACATGATAAAGGCTAGTAGTGTACTCTTAACTCATACAAATATGGTTTGCAGAATTTCTTAGGAGTCTTAAAGAGGCCAAATAATTACTAGTTTTGGAATCCTGATGGACTTGAAGAATCTGTAACCCGGGGTCCTCAGCATGCTCTTCACCAAATTACTTTTGTAGTTTATGAGTTCGGACAAAGTAGGTAGCTTCCCCCTCTCACTTATGGGATTCAGACAGTTCAGAAGTGTGCAAAAGAGTTCTGTCCTAGTAATTTCCCATGTTTTCATTGAAGAAAATCTGATACTTTCCCTATTATGATTTGAATTATCTGTAGATATATAGATTAATTTCTCAGAGTTGTATTTCTCAACATTTTGGAGAAAGATTAAATTATAGCAAGAGGTGTTTTTCTTCATGCTGAATTTCCAAAATAATCACTCCTGCATAATTTTTTTTGCCTACATTGTGATTATTGCAAATCAAGAATACTGTGCCCTTGATATATTAATAGATTACCTTTATGTATAATTCAACAATTGAAATACAGAATTTTTATATGGTGAGTGAAATTACACCATAAGTATTGAAAAAAATTGTAAAAAATCTTCAATGTCCAGTTGAGGGAAACCATGATAGATAAAACAATGGAAGTTACTGACTGGGCCCTTTGCTAGTGATGTAGATTTGAGGAACATTTGGAGACCATATCTCCTAGCACAGTTCTTTTTGTCTTTAAGTGTGGAAGTTAAATGGGAACTTTTAGAAATTGTATGAAGTGGTTGCCTACACTGACAAGAAATAAATAACTGTGCTTCTTGATAAAATAAGAATTTTTTGAGAGAAAATATTTGCTGTGTTTTTTCATATACTGAATTCCTCCACCTTTTATAATGAGTAAATTTTTATCTGCAAGGATTTGGATTGTCCCTTTGCCCTCATTGTGTTAAATGATTACATTTTTTAATTGACTTGTTATTTTTTCTTTTAATTAATTCTGGATTGGCATTCCATAGCTTCCTCCACCTAGGGGATGACCATTGTCATTAGCAGTGAATATAGGAATGAAGGGAATTATGTGAATAATGTGAATAAAGGGAAGAGGGTAAGAAGTAATTGCATAGTTGGCAGTGTTTTAAGCAGTGAAAAATTAATTATAGATGTTGTTTCATTCAAAACATAGGGTTTGTTGAGTTGTTGGGAGGGTTTTTGTATGAATTTTAAAATGAGATGGGAAGAAGGAAATTTTTTAATCAACAGGATGCCTGGAGTTCTGTGTGTCTCATCTGAACTGTTCAGGCAGGGTCAGGGTATTTTTTTTGTTTGTTTTTTGCTTGTTTTTTTTGTCTCTTCAGAAGGGGATCTTCAGCAGTATCTCTGAGGTAGTTTCTTACTGTGAGAAATGTTGAGCTTTATGTAAACAAAAAAGTCACTGTATTTCTCCCTGTTAGGTGCATGGAGTTGTTTTCACTCACTCCCTGTCTTGTTGTGTTAATATTGAATAAGCAGAGACAGTCAGGCTGGTGGTGAAAGATGGTAAGCAACCCTGAGGGCTTGTTCTGGTCAGCTTGAAACCTCTGATTGCCAGGTTTTCCTAATTTCCCATTTCCAGGGCATCTCTAGTGTGACCTTGCCTGCTAAATATGATGTTCTGGGTTGCAAGATTCTCACATGCATTTGGGAATGGGCAGCCAGGCATTGTTTACAGGACGCCAAATGAACCGTGCACTCGCAGCAAGTTTGATAAACACACATTTCCTCCTTTTATCAGTGAGATTGCAGAATGTGAAGTATGAGTTTCCAGTTTTACTCATTCTCTTCAGACCTTTTCCTGTTTAAAAACTGAATCTCACTAATTGGATGATGATACATCCTTAGATTTTGTTTTGCCTTTTTTGTTATTGTTGTTTTGAATTCAACTTACTGGTCACTGACATTTTATTTATTTTACCTTGACCAGGTTTGATAGACTTTCAGATAAAAGCTTTCCATTTGTTCAGCACAGAAAAGGTTCATCCTATAAATGTAAAGTGAATGCTAATTAACAGTAATGACTTCTAATCACTTTGCTTTTATACTCCTTTAGGAGCACAGCTATTATCCAATGCAGTTAAGTGAAATGCTTGTATATGAATCAACAATGCTGTATTTCTTCTTGTAGCTATTGCTCATAATCAAGCTTGAATAAATTATGATAGTAAAATTGGTTTTAATGTGTTCTATTGCATAGGGAGAAAGGAACCTTAAATATCTCGTTAAATATCTTGAATATTTAGAGAGCTATCTAGTAACATTTTGGCATTCATTATTGTAGTTAAATGGAAAAATGCATTGAGATGTTTAAGTCAATTTTGTAAACATTATCAAAACTTTTTCATCGTTTGAATTGTATTTAAGTGATGTGCATAGACACAACAGTTTCTGAAGCAGCTCCATTTGGATCCAATTGCATGTCTCTAGGAATGCACTGCAAATTTCTGCCTTCAAATGCAGTTAAGTTTTACATAGAACAAACATGTTTTATAGCTTGAAAACTTCACCTGTTTTACATAGAACAAACATGTTTTATAGCTTGAAAACTTCACCTGTTAGCATAGTGTCATAGAGTTTATATAGTAGGTTAATATACATTTATACATTTCTTTTATCAATACTGTGTATCTAACAGTCTGTTAAGGTTTTTTACATGTATGCAAACTGCCTGTCTGCCTGCAATCATATGCACTTCAAAAAGTGTAGAAAAGTAATCTAGTGAAATTTTTCAGCAGCTGGAAACAATAAGATGTAACTTTGTTTTAGACTAGACTGCTGGAAAAAATACTAATGAAGAGATTACTAGACTGGTAGAATGTTAAGCAATTTTAAAATAATTCTGTTTTAGGAACAGAATTAGGTTAAAGACAATATATATGAATTTGAAATTTAGCAAACTTTTCCATTTAGCATTTCACGTACAGGGGCTGTTTGGAAGGTAGAACTTGGATGAAACCCGTTTCTGATATGAACATTAGTTTTTGGTTTAATTTATCTTTTATTAATGAGTTGCTTGAAACAATTTCTTAAATCACTTAGAAATTCTAGGTTTCAGTGTCTGGCAGGGAACTGGGGTCTTGCTTAGTCAATATATTTGTGTTGTCTGGTTTTGCAATTTCTAAAAAAAATTAGATTTTCATTTTCTGTGGCAGTTTCCTTTCATGTAGTACATCTGTCTTTGGATGCTTAGAGACACAATTCTTTCACAGTTACCATCACAGTTCTTATGGATGTGGATGTGAGTGAGTATCCACAGGCACCGTCTGTGGTTTTGATTTTGTTTGTTTTGTTCATTCATTCACATAGCTTTAGACAATTTCTGGTATGTTTCATTTGCCTGAGCATCTTCTCTGTTAACATTTATTCTTTGGTTTATTATGAAATCATTGCCTAACGTAATTTCAAATTACCTTCTATGTAATACTCTTTAAATGTGAGTTTGAGTCAGTGTTCATAAAAGTCCTGTGTTTTTTTGCTGTAGTACTGCAAAACATGCTGCTTGTGGGTTTTGCCACCACAACGTGGAAGAAAAGTAACACCTTTCTTCTCTGAAGTTTCATTAAATGATTGATACTATCCATATCTTATTTCAGTGCTTCTGTTTCTTAGTTGGCATCTTAATAATGCTTTTAAAATATGACAATGAAGAATACAAAAATATTCTGTATTTAGGTAGCTGGCTGTTATATATTGTTTGCAATTCTCATTAGGCAGTGCTAAAATACATTTCAAAATTTATTAGTGCTTAAAAAATGTAATTGAGGTTATTTCTAATAAAATAAGATCAAAGGCAAACTTTCACGTAAACTAACAGTAAAACATTTATCAAATTTATTTTCATAAATATTTGTATCTTTGAAGGCCATTCACTGTGTAAAAATCATTTTGCGTAAATTTACTAAGGTATTTACGCTGACTTATTTAACATATTTTCCCCTTTCATATGAATGTCAAACATACAGCAATTTCAATGTTACATTATTTTCACTGGACACTTGCTGGTTTTGATCGGTGTATTTAAAGGTAGTTCTTCTGGAAAGGGTGGGATTTATTTTGGTTTATATTATACCAATGTTACTGCTTTCAAAATAGAAATGATTGATTTGTAAGTGTCTTGAAAAGGAATAAAACGGAACTGGCCTTTTACACTATGCAAGGACTGTAATTGTGAAGATATTCTTTCTGTTGATAAATTCTGCCTGTGGAAGAATTGCATAACACTCATCACTCATTTTCATATTGATTATGAGTGGGATTCCAGTAATAGGTGGCTGTTTGCAAAGGATAAGGCGGCACTATGATTAGTTACCTTTTCCATAGAAAGCACTACAAAGGAAAATGCCAAATGTGTGCACTGCAGTATTCCTATCAGCCTGACAGTCTGTTACATGAACTTTTCTTTCAGTCCGTTTTCCTTCAGAAATACAGCTTCAATGTTTTTGCCTTATTATTGTTTTAGGTTTAGTGCATTTGCATGCTCTCCTAACTCCGGATTCTTTCTTTAGTCAGTTATTTATTTTCCTGACAATCCTCTGTACTTGGGCCCTATCACCATTGTAACTTTTAAAAACTGATACAACAGTGCCCTCTGTAGTTTCTCCCTACATGGTTGTTACCTGCAGCTGGTTTTGAGCCTTTAGGTAAAGAACAGGATGTTTAGACTTATTTTTAGCTCAAAGAAAAGCCCCTTTTTTCTTAAGGAAAGATTTTGNAGGATGTTTAGACTTATTTTTAGCTCAAAGAAAAGCCCCTTTTTTCTTAAGGAAAGATTTTGGTTTTTCGCTGACTGTTTCATATGCAAGAAAGGGAACAAAAGAGGCTGTTCTGAGTCATCTTTTAGGTTTATAAGATCTCCTGTCATTATCTAGTGCAAATCTAAAATTTTATCAGGCATTCATTTAAGGCTGTTGTTAAAATGACTGGATGGGATTTTCTGAGTTTTGTAGGCTTTCCTGAAGCTTTGTTTGAAGTGGAGCTTCAAAAC
>VXAZ01009910.1:0-86282 GCA_013399875.1 Gymnorhina tibicen
AAAAAATCATCATGGCATCAACATCATCACTTCAAACTATTTAAAATATTAAAACTCTAAACTATTAAACTTTAAACTATTGTTAGTTATCACAATTGTTATCACAACTACTATGTTTCATTGTTTTAGTAAATAAATACAACAATAAAATTGGGAAAGAATACCTGGGAAAAAAGAACATCTGATTGACTAAAAACAAAGTTTAAACATTTGTTAAAATATCATCTGTTAAACCTCAAAATTTTCTCAGTGATTTTAAAACTTAGTATTTAAATTCTCCTTATTTTAAGTACTTATTGTTTGTTTATGTTACCTGTATCCAGAGTAAACTATTCTCAACCATTTGGGGAAATTTCTCAATAAAAATCCAGTGTACTATCTGCAGTGTACTATCTTCAATCAAATTAGTTCATCCCTGCTCTTTTCAAGTATTTGTAGAATGAATTTTGCCTAGTTTCCTTTATGAAATGCAATCATTCATTCTCAGATAGGAGCCACACCTCCTAAAATCACAGTATCTTCAAAAACAAAGAGTAGCCCTGGCTGTGTTCATGCATCCTGTTTTGCATAGACATCATCAAATTCTCAGGTTGGGAACCGGTCTGTGAAATATGATCTGATGTTCATATTGCATCAACTCTCAGTCATTCTTAAACTTTTCTATGTTCTCAAAACCTCTGTAATTAATTCAGGTATGATACGGAGAAGAGACTACATCTGCAGAGCTTGAAATCATTTCCCATTACCTCAATTGCATATTTTCAAGGAATACTGGAATTGCTAAAGAAACCCATTGGCAAATCTGCTCTGTATTATTGACAACAATATACAAAACAGATAAGGGTGCTAGAAAGTTAGAGAAGAGAAAAACAAAACTGGTGTAAATTCAGAGTTTTAATTTTATTAAAAATAATTCATTTCGGACTAGAGAAAAACATATAATCTTCAAATTTCTGGTAAAATATCACTTTTTAGTAGCAAATGTGACCCCTAATACAACATCATCTTCTGTCATGTACTGTGATATGATATGCAGCTGGCACTAACACAACCCAAATATTTGCATTAAAAAGTTATGGTTTTTATTTTCTGATTGTCAAGTTTTCCATTTCATTAGTGGTTAAAAAATAAGTCTGTGTTTCACAACTCTCATAAAAATGTGTATGATATCACAAATTTCTTTTTGAGTAGCATAATTCTAGAAACTGGTTTGTTGAAGCCTTACATGTTTCAACAGGATGCAGAATAAGCAGTGACCTTTCCAAGTGTAATGCAAATTGCCAAACAATCACAATCATCAAATCATCCGGTGGAACATCCATTAAGTTCATCTTCAATCAGACTTCCTAAGACGTAGTTTTTCTGCATCTGGACTGCTACCTTTTGACCTTGGTCAGCAGCCAGTTCTGCTCAGTAACCTTTACACCGTGTTAACTATTCCCTTTTCCCACCTGATCTCATTAGAAGAAACTTTCTTCCTGTTTTTTAAGAGAAATAGGAAATCTGCTCATCCAGTCTGATGCAGTCCAAGACACTCACTGCCAATAAAACAATCAAGCTGCAAAATGCTAGGGAAATGGGAAAAGGCCAAGAACAACATTACAGAAAATCTGAAGTGATGGAAAGTAAGAAAAATAATGGAACCCTGATAATTTAACAGCATTATGGAGCTAGTCTCATTTTTTTGTTTTTCTTTTCCTTTATATACCCGCTGGGTGAGATGCAGTAATTTAGAATCAAATGCTGTTTTCAAGGATAATATAGCCGCAGTCTGTTGCAATAGATTAAACTGACCTCTTGGAGAAATCACCCAACTTCTGCAGCCTACAAAAAAACCCTGCAAATCTCCAAATGCAAAACAAAAGGCAGATATATATCTTCCCCACAAAAGAGGCTCCTATATATGCCTTCTTCTCCCAGAGCATCGCAAGGACTAACCCCTCGTAGACTGTGACCCTCCATCTTCAGCTCCTGGGTAGTGCTGAGCTGGCTGTTTTCTGGTCAGAGCACCTTGCAGCCTCTCCACAGGCCTGCTCCCTCCCCATGGGTGGGTTCTGCCTTTCCATCCTGTGCAGCAATCAGCTGCCACTGACAGGTCTTTCTTGGTTCTCTTTAATCTCTTAGGGTTTTCAGCAAACTGGCTGGCATAGAAAATTGGTTTTTCCTTAGCTAAAGCTTATCGTGCAATCCAGTTCTTCCCCCTAAGTGAAGCGTAGCCTAGTCACTGGCTTTGATTCTTCTGAGAGTTATAACATTTATTTAATATTTTAACTTCCTCGTTAAGGATTTTTTCAGACCATCTCTTTTTATCTCTTTTCCTAGTATAGAAAGGGAGTGTATTTGAATTCTTAGATTTTTTTTCACGTAGACAAAATACAATTTTCTCTCCAGGTTTTCCTGTAACAATTAACTAATCCTCTATCACCACAGATACGATGCTATAATGTTCCAGCTGTAAATTTCAATGACCAAACAGGCCAATGAGTACAGATCTATATAGAAAACAAGAAGTAAAAATTATTCCTATCTACATTGTTTCGGAAATGCCGTCTTGTAGCAGAAGGATTAGCACTGCAGAAGATGGGAATTACATTAATTAACTGAACTTTAGGTAGCAGTCATGAGTAACTCGGTATTTCTATTTAGGTGAGTTAAGATGTGAAACATCAAAAAACCCAGAAGTAATAAAAAGTATTTTGTAGAATAAATTATGTTTAACAGATATGCAGAAAGTAGAAATCATACAGAAAAAAATATTGTAAATTCAGCTGGATCTGTTAACCGATGGGAAAACAAATTGCAGGAAGACCATCCATTAATATTTGAAACAACAGAGCGTGAAGCAAAGGTGTCCTAGAAAACAGTCCTGCAGTGGTAGGAAGATGAACTGGTAGAATTCATATCCGGCAAATCAGATCTAAATTAATTGCCTATTGAAACTGTTTATTTTAATGCGTTTCCGTCACACTGCACTTTTGCAGTTGCATTTCTGGAAGAGCAGCTGTTGCTGTTGAGTGGGCATCCAGCAGCACTGACTCTACCATTTCACTGTGCTCCACCTGCCTCTCATGTTCTCAGCCTCCACACACACCTGTCCTGCACGAACTCCTACCCCCAACGCATGGCTTTACCCTCCTGGTTACTGATTTCCTCTGTCACAACTGGGCCACCTCTTTTAAAGACCTGAATTCAGTGAAGCCAGTGCCTAAAAGAACTGTATTCCCTGATCCCGCCTGTCCCTGAGAAGCAGGCACCTGCGCACATATTAAGTGGCAACTTGCATTAGTGGGAATCTGCTCCACTTTATGTCTTTTCCAGTGGAGCAGCTCTTTCAAGGGGAGTGATCTGTTTGCTGTGCTCACCAGTTGCTTTTGCAGTTGAACTTTTTGCCGTTTTTGCAGCTCGAACCTTACAAAGCAGCACAGGGAGATGTGAGCTGCCTGTTGTAATACCCACCCAGTAACAACCACCCAAGTTAGGCAGCTGGAGAGAAAGCTGTGAGGGCTAGAGCCCAGCATATCTTTGGGGTAACTTCACGTGTCGGAAACCTGCTTACTAAGAGATATATTGCTTCTTGCTGCTTCTTGTGGGAGCTCACAGACACTCCTCAGGGCTGTCCTGTGTCCCAGTCTGAGGTGCTGGACTCCTTTATGTACTGTGTAGCTCGTGCAAGTGCTTCATGTCTGTGATGGTGTATTTCCCCATTCCTATTCCATATCCCTGCTGCCCTCTACACATGGTTACCCTCTTCCCCCATCTCTAGTCCTAACCACTCCCTTGGGTTTCTCCTACTGGTTCTGTTATCCCAACGCTGCCCTTGTACCACCCCTATGCCCTGAGACCATTAGTCCATGTGCTCTCTCAGCCCCCCTCTTCCCCAAGATGAGGAGTCCCACATCACGTGCTCTCTCTCTGCCTCGGGGACCAGGGAGGCACCAGCCTCTCTCCCTCTGCCCTGGGCACCATGCCATGTGCTGGCCCTCTGCCTTTGGGGGCTGGCACATGTGCTGGTCCTAGGCCTTGGGGAGTTAGCATGGAATAAAGACCTGGTGCTGTCTCCATGCAAGAGAGCCTTCTCGCCTCCTTTACCGCCACCACGTTGTTGTGAGCCGACAATTAACTGAGATAGCTCGGGCTGCCGAAAGGCTGCGGGAAAGTGGTTCTCCCACGCTCCCTAGGAATGCCCTGCGGCGCTCTCAGGAAGGTTGCAGCCTGCCATACCAATGCAGGAAACAACGCACAGCAACACGTCAGCTTCCTAGATTCTCTGGTCCAAGGTATTGGATGGCAACAGCCAACTCAGAGAAGTAAATCCTTTGCTGAACCTGGATTGATACCTGTCAGACACTACTATTCTTTAGTGCTACCTTATCTTGGCAAGTCAGAGAGAAAAGGTGAGATGACATCGCCCCTCAGAGAACAGCGGTTTTTACCTATGCCCATTCCCCTCCCATGTCAATGTCTGCATGTATACAAAGAATATTTTCCCTTCAAAATTTAATGGGGATTTCTGAACAGCATTTTTTTGGTTGTTTTTCTTTTAAGGTCAAATGAGTTGAATTTAACAAATCCAGGTCTCATTCATAAGCAGTGAAGTGTATAAACCATTGCAAATCATGCCATGAAGGTAGCAGTCCAAGTTTACACTCCAGAGATTACAGCCACAAAGGGATGGTTCAGAAAGTTTCTGCTTCCTTCCTTAAAGTAGGTAGAAGGTTACAAATTAATCTCAAAAGGGTTTATAAGTCTCTCAAATAGTTAATGAGTAAGTTAAAACTATCTGCTTCTCTTAATTGTTTAAAGAGCAGTTGGTCCTGTAGTATATAAGAGTATCCATACGTGAATATGAGAAGTACAGCAGAGAGAGCCAGCAAACAGCAGACAGGAACAAAACGCTGTGTCTTCTGCAAAAGATGCCAAAATGTCTTTTTACTTTCATTCATCTTATTATGCTCTTACTCAGTTTCTCCACTATTTGCCTGGGAGTACTTTGCATGTCCACAGATTACTCTATGTGCAGATGTGGAAACAAGATAGTGTTTTATTGCCTGTTAGCTTTGGGGCTCTTTCTCCTTGTTACTGGCATTTTCTGGAGCACTTTCCATGAAGTCCTGAAATACAGGACCCTTGGCGTCTTCATGCGAAATCCCAGCCACAGAGAACTACATGTCTGCACCATAGACAAGTATGTGTTACAGATGAATTGGGAGGGAGGGATGCTATTTTTTAAACATATTGTGAGAAGAAAGAAGCAATACAAGGTTTTTACAAAACGCAAATCATATAGCCATTTTATTATTTTTCTGTGGAGAGAACTGTAGTCTGAAATTTTATTTGCTAGAGCAAGCAGCAATATGCAAACAGCCATTCATGCAAACAATACGTAAGGTAAGGTATACTACATGAAAGGGAGAAAGTTTCAGAGTTTCCAAAGCTTCCAAAGTCATGCATGGAGGCAGCAAGTGCAGTTACACCGACTTCACTCAGGAGCATCCTGAGTTTCATCTCAGCCGACAATTTAAGATGCTGCTGTGGGGTAGGTGCTCAAGTAGGTTATCAAAGTTGAGGTATGCAGGGGGCCTGAGCTCATTCATTATATGGCTCCTCCTTAAATTTCCTTGTCTAATTGTCCCCCCTATTTGAAAACCTCGTGAAATTCAACCAGGCCCAGTGCAAGGTCCTGCACCTGGGTTGGTGCAAATCCAAGTACAAACACAGGCTGGGCAGAGAATGGATTGAGACCAGTGCTGGGGAGAAGAATTTGCGGGGGTTTGTGGATGATTAGCTCAATGTGACCCAGCAATGTGCAGAAAGCAGAAACGTGTCCTGGGCTGCATCCAAAGAAGTGTGACCAACAGGCTGAGGGAGGGGATTCTGCTCCTCTGCTTGTCTTTGTGAGTCTCCACCTGTAGCACTGCATCCAGGTCTGGGGTCCTCAGCACAGGAAGGGCATGGACCTGCTAGAGTGGGTCTGTAGGAAGGCCATGAAGATGATCAGGGGAATGGAACACCTCTCCTATGAGGACAGGCTGAGAGAGCTGGAGTTATTCAGCTCAGAGAAGGTTCTAGTGAGACTACAGCACCCTATGTACATGAAGGAAACTTACAGGAAAGATGGAGAGGGACTTTAAAAGGAACATGTAGTGACAGGACAAGGGGGAATGGTTTCAAATGGAGAAAGTTTATGTTTAGATTAGATATTAGGAAAAAAATGCTTTACTGTGAGGGTGGTGAGGCACTGGAGCAGGTTGCCCAGAGAAACTGTGACTGCCCCATCCCTGGAATTGTTCAAAGCCAGGCTGGATGGACAGCCTGGTCTAGTGGAAGGTGGCCCTGCCCATAGCAGGAACTGAATGATCATTAAGGTCCCTTCCAACCCGAAACATTCTGTGACCCTATGATTTTGTTTCTTAACAAAGTCTGATGCTTTGAGAGAGAGAGTTTCTTAAACTGATTGGCACTAGGCCTGGCAAAACTCTTTAACAGGGTCACTGGATACAAATTACTTTTCCTGGACTGTTGTGGAAACTGCACTAGAAACACTGACAGTGGGTGCTCTAAAGACACTATAAAAACAACATTCAGCGAATTTTGGTTAGATAAGTACAGACATACCAAATTTATTTTAAAACTGTGGAAAACAATGGTTATTGTAATAATAAATAACTTTGAACACTGACCTCATTCTTTTTCCAAATTAAACTCTTCTCAGGCACTTGTTGAAATACTCACAAGCATGAGTGTTTGTATGCCATGGTTGGGAATTTTCATGGGGAAGGGTTGTTTTTTTAGAATGCTGTGTTTTAATAAAACATTTTGTACCAAGACAAGGGAAATGATCCCAGTCGTGCCTGCTTTTTTATATTAATATATTCCATTGCTCTAAACGCACGTATGTGTCTGTTTACAGTTGAAGCCTCATCTAAATTTTGGAAACATAACAGATAAAGCATCTAACCAAGCTCTGTGAGATAAATCACACTTCACCATGATGTGTTTCTTTTTGGTTTTCTTATTTTAGGCCTGACTTCTCTCCTCCCTCTTATGAAGACAGCATAGATCCTGAAAAACTGGTCTCCCCACTGTCAGTTGCCTCCACACTAAAACAGCAAGAATTCATCAATATCCCTTCACCTCCATATAGTGAAAGCAGTGCAGAGTTTGTCAGTGAAACAAATGGGCAGGAACAGCCACCACCATACACATTATCTGTGAAGCAGCAGCAAACAGCTGACCAAGACCCAAACCCCAGAGTGGAGTCAAATTCTCATCTATCCATGCAAGAAAACAGTTGCCAACAGGATACAGACTTCCAGAAGACCTCAGGAAGAGCAACATCTGTCAAAACATGAGAGACAGGCAGCCAGTAAAATCCTGCCTCTGTGAAGCAGGGAAAAGAAGAAGAATGGTGTCAGTGATCCCTTATAGTACATTACTATTGAAGTATAGTATCCCTAATACTAGCAGTACACTACTATTGATAGTGTACTATCTGTAATAGTACACTACTATTTCCTGTGAAATTGCACAGGAAAAACACTGATCATTTGTGACTTAGAGTGGAATTGGAGGGGATATGTAAAAGTGCTCTGCACTGCAAATTAGAATAAATCTCCATAGAGATAGAAATGCTCAGGCTGCGTCTTGTAGAAGTCACCATCTTTGGCAATAGGATTTTTTAGGCTGCAAGATAAATGAAGCATCATGGTGTTATCAATCTTGTCTTATGCTTCATAAGGAGTTTCTGATGAAAGCTGTCATTTTGGTTTTGAAACATTAACTGATTTGGGAAACCTATTAACTCAGCTTTTGTTTGAAATTTGCAGATTATTTGTTGCAACTCATTATTTTTGTATTGTATGCCTTTCAAGTTTTTGTTTTATGTGGGGATAAAAATAACTGCTATTTTACTAGTGAATTAATGAATAAATTTTGTATTTAAAACAAATGCCTTGTATTTGCTTATATGATATGAGGTGCCCATGATTCAGGACAAAGGCACAATAAAATACACTACCTAGCTGCCAAACAGAGAGCTCTGCTTATGCTTACAGCTCCTCAGAGGGAACTAGCAATTGCAGGAGGAAAAATCATCCCTGACTCCTCTGAGCCAACTCTAACAGCAGTTGCTTCTGTCACAGCTTGCTGTGACAAGAAGACTCTGGGAACTGAAAAAGGGACCCTGTACCCTGTTTCTGACACAAGTGGCCTCATAATTACACAACAAACACCAGAAAAAGGATAGGCTTGGACTCGTCCTTCTTCTGTTGTATGTATCCTTCCTCCCACAAAATCACTGCGGCAAATGTGCATCCAGGCCACTGTCATCTATAATTCCAGATGACAAGAAAAATTTCATGAGATTCACTCAGATTTGAACTTGTAACATTTACTTTAGATGGAATTTTTCTTTTTGGGTTGGAAGGTTTGGATTGGAAGGGCCCCTTGGAGATCATTCAGTCCAAGCCCCAATGAGCAGGTACATCTTCAATTAGATCGGGTTGGTCAGAGCACTGTCCAACCTGAACTTGAATTTTCTCAGGGATGGGGCATGTATCACCTCTCTGGGTGGCCTGTTCCCAGTTTTGTTACACACCAGCGAGACAGAAAAACTAGCACACTTTCCAGATGCTCACATACTGTAAGCCGTGATGGTAGCCATGGCTAAGGCCATGGAAACTGACAGTTGCATCAGTTTTGTCTTTCAAAGAATTTCATCCTTTATGGGAAGAGCATACAGTTCTTCAGTGGCTGTAAGTAGAAAGGAAAAGAATAAAATGGGGTGGACAAACTACAGAGGAAGAAAAATTCTTTCAAGACAAGTTGGGGATGAGAAATGTAGTAGAGTACCCAGAGGGAGAAAAATGAGTCCCTGAAAGAGACAGAAGATGTAAGTATTTTTCAAAGTGACTGAGAAGCAGCACAGCACAGAGAAAATTAAAAGTCAGAAGAACACAACACATGATTTCCAAAACAGCTGAAGAGAGGACCTACTTGAGTGACCTCGTTATGGTCTTACCTCCTAGCATTACCATACCCATCCCCCAAAATCTCTTACTTCTTTACTCCAGAGTCCCAGATTCTGAAGGCAGCCAGCATTGCGCAAGTATCAGTACAGGCATCAATCACAGCAGATGAGGCTGATAAACCAGGAGATATCCCACAGCAAAATGCTTGTCCTTTGCATGCTTAGCTTTCTTTTTTGTTTCCTGTGGAAATCTGAATTTTCCACTAGGTGATATTAAAGCAAGACCAAATGAGTGGGAAATGGCTGGGACTACTGAGCAAGTATTGCAGGAGTACAACTGAAGTTTGTTCTTAGAGCGGTTCAGTATAGGAAATGCATTCAGAGCATTTCCTCATAATTTATAAACAATCAGGAAGACCTAAACCTCTCTTCCTTTCTCCCAATTCCACAAGAGTCCTGCAGATACAATCTGGTTTTAAGTTTGTCTTTTCAGCTAATGAACAATTTGATTATGAACTTAATGGAAAATGGCATGGGCAATGAGCTCAAAAATGTCAACAACCTTAAAGCAGCAAAAGTTTTAAACACTTTGCTTTTGATCATAATTAATAGCAATAAATTATCTTTGCCAAGAGTAGCAGCTGGAAATTTTACATTAAAATAAATTTTTTTGGGCTGAAGGATATGAACCAGTCAAACTAAAGCTTCAGAGCAGAACAGATTCTTTCAGTGCATTGACAAACAACTTCCTGACACTGGTGACTGAGGAGCCAATCTTGGCACTCACAACACCAGAAGAAATGCGTGGGCATGTGAAGGTTTTTGCTGCAGTGCTCATGAGATGGTGAATTCAGAAGTTTGAGAGGAGGGAGAACAGCAAAGAGTGGAACCAAAGTTTGCAGAGCAGACTTTTAACATCTTTAGAGTTGCATGGAAGAGTCACATCAGTTCTGGCCCTGGAGAAACTATGAGTCCAGGACAGCTCACAGATCGCCTCCTTTAAACTCAGGAATGGTTCAACCGACATGCAGAAATCAAACAAAGGCAGCAAAAGGCCTGCACGGATGGCCAGAGAGCTCCTGAATAAACTCATATATAAACAGGAAATATATGGTTAGTGGAAGCAGAGACAGTAGAATTAGGATGAATACAGAGAATTGCCAGTCATGCAGGGACGAGATGAGGAAAGCCAAAGCCCACCTGGAGTTGAATGAGGTGATGTTGTGGTTTAAAACCAGCTGGAAATTAAGCTCCTAGCAGCCACTTCCTTTTGCCCCACCCCCTCCAGTGAGAAAGGGACAAAAAGGCAGAGATTATGGGTTGAGACAACTATTAACTGGAAAAATAGTAATGAGTTAAGGAAAACAAACAGTAACAGCAACAATACTAATAACAAGAATATATAAAAGAGGGTGATTACATGCAAAAAATGCTTATGGAAGTCCAACTGCCCCATTTTTACCATGGCCAGTGACATGAAGGTTTTCCTGAGACAAAAGAGAAAAATGGCAGATGTCACCACAGCCCTGGTGGCCACACGGCTTTTCCTGAGACAAAGGAGAAGAGGGTGGACATTACCACAGCCAGCGTGGTAATGGAGCCTGAGACAAAGGAAAACAATGATGGACAAACCCCCCCAGCCAGATCATCTGCACTGCTCTGCTCGGACCACAATGACTGCACCACCTTGTGGATGAACAAACCCAGGCACCAACACATCCTGGGGCCAGTGGGTTGGAAAACAGCTCCACAGAGAAGGGTCTGGGGGTCATACACTGAACAAAAAGTTGTCAACTCACCAGCAACTCACCTGCACAGCAAAGACAGCAAATGACATCCTGGGTTGCATCAGGAAAACAGCAGCAGCAGGTGCAGGAAGGTGATCCTTCCCCTCTGCTCAGCACTGGCAGAGTTAAGATACATCTGGAATGCTTAGGGCCAGGTGTGAGCTTCCCAAGCACAAAACAGAAATGGACATTCCAGAGTACCTCCAGCAAAGGGCCACAAAGAAAAAGGAACATTTGTCATGTGATGAGACACTAAGAGAGCTGGGAGTGTTTAGTCTGGAGAAGAGAAGGCTCTTGAAGGATCTTATTGATTTCTAGAAATACTTGATGGGAAAGAAGGGAGTGTATGGACTCAGGCTCTTCTCAGTGACAGGACAAGAGGCAATGGGCACAAACGGAATCACATGAAATTCCATCTGAATGCTCAAGAAGGTTTTTGGTATTGGGGTTTTTGTTATGTTGTTTTTTGGAGTTTTTTTCACTATGGGAGCAGTCAATCACTTGAACAGTTTGCCCAGAGAAGTTGTGGCATCTCAGCCCTTGGAGATGATCAAAACCAACTAGACATGGTCCTGGGCAGCCTCCTCTACCCGACTCTGCTGTGAGCTGGGACATAGACTAGGTGATTTTAGTCTTGACTAACTAGATGGCTCCTTCCAGCCTTGAGGATTCTGTGATCCTGTGGTTCAGGTGAGTAGTATATTGCCTTCCAAATTGTCTCTGAAGACAGAGAAAATCTGAGGTTTTGGGAAACAGAATTGTCCAAGTAATTGTTAGTGCAATCACAGCTGAGTAATACAGGAAATCTTGCAGCTTCCAGACTTGAGGAAGCTGTTAATTAAACAATAGCACAAAAGGGTGTGGGTCTCTGTCACACTGCCTAGACACTGTGATAAGACGAACAAAATAATAGTTTTCTCTCTGCTAGATGTATGATCTATTTTTAGGAGCTTTGCATCTTTTTTTAAGTTCATATACCTTGCTTTTTTCCATGCATTCATCTCTCACATTAGTAATTAAAAGACCTAAGGAAACGCAGCACACTTTATGAGACTGCAGCTACAGTCCTCTCCCACACACATGAGATATAAAGAGCTGTACTTGAGACTCACAAAGTTTTATTCATCTTCTTGCAAAGAAAAGCAATTAACTGGTAAAAAATACCAATTACATTTTATCAGTATCACCCACCACCAAAAAAAAGGGATGGTGAGTGGATTTGGGGTTAGGCTACTTCTGCAAGTCTGCTGTTTGACAGCTATTCAAAACCACACACAAGCAGTCCTTTTCTCCATTTCAACTAATGTTTCTGCAGCCCAGGACAAAGTCAATACAGAGATTGTAAAATATGCCCTTTGTTTACGATGACTGCCTTCATGAAAGCAGACTGCCATCTACTGCAGCTCTAGTGACAGCTTTCTGATAAAAGCACAAATATGGTTCTTCACAGTCCTCATCTGTTCTTCTTGAGTCTTCCCACTGGCTCTGAAAGACAGCTGGCTTCAGTACATCTTTTCACACTGCATTCTCCCCATTCCAGAAAAGCCTGGCAAATGGGGTACTCCATAGTATGAACAGCTAGTTCACTATGCGATCAGAAATCATTTCATTGTCAGAGAATGTGTAAGAGATTCTATATAAATTTTAGTGGACTGACTTTCAGAATGTTCTTTCCCACAAGCCAGAAATTTGAACTGTCATAATCCAGAGTGTGTCTATGCTTGACTATGTGTGATCTACTAGTTAGGACCTTATTATCCTGCACCTAGAGAAGTTTAATCTATAATAAATATAAAATATTACATAAACAAGGTTTCTGTGAAGATGAATGCTCTTACATTCAGAAGTAGATGTCCAAACTGTGTGAGAATGTCATGGTCATATAAAAGAAAAATCTTTATAAAAAGAACTAAAGTCTTAAAAATCTCTTGGTTTATGGGAACACTTAATTGTAAGGTAGGACACTACATGAGAACATTCATACCTCATTTGTTTAGAGTCAATTAAGTAATAATGTAGTTGTAATAAAGGCAATTTTATTAGGATGCTTGAAAGTGCAGGGTGTCTTGTCCACAATTACGTATTAAGACAGATATACAGCATTACTCTTTATTGTATACTAAGTGCCATAGCTATTTTTTGACAGAAGTGTTGAAAGAAATTGAAACAATTTCCTTTGCTGAGATAATATATAAATTGCACTAAAACTTGACAACCACAATGAACTGAAATACACTGCAAAGAGGCAAGCTGCACAAAGCCACCTTGACGAATGATAAAAGTGACCACACTGTTTCCAAGGAAGCAAAGCTTTCAAGCAAATCACATGCATAAAGTGTTTGTGTTCTACTTCAGAGCACAGTACTGTAGCTAGAACTGCTGTATCATTTCACAAGCAGAAAAATGCTGATGTCCATATCCCCAACAGCCTTCTCAGACCTATGCCGGGACGTCTCTTGCACTCCCCAAATTTTTATTGCATGATCCACTGTTACCAAGAGTCTAACAGAAACCGAGTCCAGAGGGTGAATCAGACTAGTGTTTCTAGTCAATTGATTAGTGTTTGTTTAATTCCCTCTCACTCACTTACTTTGTGGTAAGTGGAGCACAAGTATTCCAAAGACTTAAAAAACTTCAGTAAACCCTTCTTAAAGAATTGCTGAACTTGCAGAGAATATCTTTCAAACACAGTAAGCACCGGTATCATCTCCTGACATGAGGAATATTGCAGAAGACAGTCAGATTCCATACCCGACATATTGCTGGAAGGACAAAATCAGCTCTATAGCACAAAGGCCTCCTTTTGGAGGAAAACAACCAAAGAGTCAAAAAATATGGAAAATCTAAAGGCACAAGTCACGTTGATATGTTTTAAAAGCAGGGGTAAAAACATATGGAATAACCCCATCTTTGGGAGCAAGTGTAAGTGTGTATACACCACTGCTGTCAGCGTGCATCTGTGAGCAACAGGACAGGCCGGAGAGGAGGCATGGTGCCAGGGGAGGAAACACACCCTGTGCAGAGCTTAGTACACGGCCTTCTGACTCAGACACGCTCTGTACGCCTCTTCAGAAACCTACCAGAAGGTGATGAGAATCCCAAACAATACTCACCAAGCACGTCTTTGCTTTGCAACTCCTCCCTCTCTCTCCCTAACTGAAATTTCTCCAACTTTTATCATAGCGTTCAAAACCAAGCAGTTGTCATTTTCTGCTACATTTCTGACAACATTTGAACGTTAAGGCCTTTTTCTTTGGTTATACTGTTACCAGAAATTACAATATTGCAGGTAAAACAAAGAAGTCAATACACTATTGCATTCGGAGATCAATGCAAATGATTATGCTCAATGTTATATTGAATTTTTCTTCCCACCCTACTTCTCTCCTCAAGAAAACTTTTAAAATCATACAAGGCACAAATGGCTAACAAGTCTTAACAAGGTTCTGTCTCTTCCTTGCTGCTCCTCTTTTGGCCCTGGTTTAACAATCTTCCATGGCTTCAGGTGATGACAGTGGGTCCCTTTCGTCCTGTCCTCTCATGAATCTGAGATATTTTCAGTGCAATTGCTATAAGAGGACTCAGCACAGCCTAGAGATGAAGAAATACATTGAATTACATAAAGCAGAAATATTGAAAGACAGCTTATACTTATAAATCCTTCTTTTAACTGTAGAATAATACAAAAATAATAGTAAATAACTTAATACCAAAAACTGACACAGCTATAGTGTCTATTACTGTTGTACTTGACTCAATGAAGTATCACGCTTAGCATATGCTTTGTGAAGTGTTACACTGAGTTTATCTACACTATGCAGAAAAGAGAAACCAGTAAATATACACTGTACTGATCATGTCTGTGTGTAACAGGAATTGTGGAGCTCTTTGAAATCTGCAGTACAAAATAACCTAGAAATCACAGAGGTAGAGTTGTTTCTATTCTGATGAGTGGAAGCCACATAGATGATATTTTCTTCCTAAATACACTTCATATGTGAAGCTTAGGGTCAGAAGGTTCTGTAACAACTACCTTAACAGAATTCACAGCCATGTGTTTTGACTAATACCACATGCAATTGTATTAACAGGATAAATTCCAACAGAACAGCATGACCTTTCAAGTTTCAGGCTACAGACCTTATTAAATGGCCATTTATATGCCTGTGAGTTACAGGTAACAACTGTGGTAGTATCGCATGATAATCAAGTAGAACACAATTTTAAAAATGGCAATTGCATCTTCTTTCAGTTAGTTAAATGACTCACAAAGATAAAACAGCAGAGCTGAGTTTTGTGTGAAAACTTCTTTTTCAGAGAATCATATATTTGGTTACCAAACTAATTCTTTGACCCCTAGAGATCTCCCCCGGCTGCCCCTTTCAAATAAACTAATTCCAGCTTCACACGCATTAGGTTTGAAAATCAAATGAAACAAAACAGTAATTCTAGAGAGCTGAAATTTACAGATATCTTTTTTTATAAGCCTAATATAATCAATACTTTGAATCTGTTTCAGCCACCTAACAGTTCCTGACAGGATGAGGCATTTGCTTTATTCATGCAAACAGTCAGACAGTTTCATCAAAAGAGTGAAGAGACTAACAGTGCAAGCAGAGTCATGGAATAACACCATGAATGCCACTGGTGTCAAGGAAGTTTATGATTAAGCTCAGTTATGCACAAGTGTGAGCAGTCTGACATGTTATTGTTAAAAAAGCTCCATATTTGTAGATATCTATCTACTGAATAATCATTGAAGCAGAACACAAGTCTATTAAAGTCAAACATACTTAGAGAAGATTAATATGTAGAGCACAAATTCACATCTGTGAGCAAATGCTGCAAAAGTAAATATTACAATGTGCCAATTTATACGGTCTGGATGAGACTAAAGCATTTGAAGTTCTCCAGCACTCCTCTAAGTAACCTCTTCCTTATTTAATCTAAAAAGCACAGGAAAAATTAAAAAGCAACTCTACTGACCCGCTTTACTGGACCCTGCTCTTCTAGGCAACAAATGCACTCTGAATTTTAAAAAAACAAAACCACAAGCAACACTTCACACAATGCTGGAACAAAACACAGAATCAAATGAGTTTATGTGGCATTCTTTTACATAAACAATTTAGCTTGCCAAATGATTTCAATTACTACTAAGTATTCTGCTTGTTGCAATCATGCTTCTCAACAGAGAAAGTTCTTATTCAAATCTGTGTTTTCACACTTCAATTTAATTTTTACACTTTCTTCATCCAAAAGATGTAAAAAAGGCAAAAGTGCATTATATTTGGAATGGCAAGAACAGGACAGAATAACAAGAAACTAGGACTGCATATGCCTTTTAAAAATTCCTTTACCTCTGCCATGAACAGTTTACATTTCAGTTGCAAGAGATAAATCTTAGCCAACAATCATTTATCACCAATATTCCTCTAGAAAGACTTCTATATCTCAAGGAGATCTTTTTTTAAAGTATTCTTCAATGGTTCTGTCTACTTGAGAAATTGTAAAACTTTACTATTGACATTTCAACTCTAAATGACAATTGAAATTATTCTGTATGTTAAATAGCACATTTATGTCTTGACAACTGTTTAGGACACATGGCACGTTACCCTTTAGATAAATTTAAGAATTGAAAATTAACAGAACTGACTTAATCAGAATCTTGCTTTAGTAATCACAGATAGAAGTTGTATCTCTAAAAAAATAACTGGGAGGAATGATTATGAGGAAATAAATCAAGCAAGCAGATATCTAACATCAGGCAAATAAAGATTAAAAGCTTTTTGCTTGGGAATAATCTGTACCAGAGCTGTGTCAGACATGTATCATTCCTGCTTGGCTCATTAGCAATTTTTCTCTCTGTGATCTTGCAAGAAAATTTCATACGATGTCCTCTCTTCTAATCAAGGTCTCAGGTAAGATTTGTCCCATGATGCATCTGGTTTATCAAAGATTTAGGCAGGGCTAAAATGCACCTGCTTGCAGCTTAAAAGCTCAGCATGTGCCTGTACATCCTGCAGAGCTTCTGCCATAAGGGCTCAACACACAGCTCAGCACAGTGTGCCTGCCTTGGCCCTCCATTCCAAAAAAACCCAGAAGTCTTTGGAAAGGTTTATGCTACAGCCACCTGTCCTAAAAGATCTAAGTGATGTCGTTCATTGCGAAACAAACTGAACTGACTCTGTAACATCCACAGCACTGGTGGTGTTCAGTTGATTACGAAGAACACCCTCCACAGAAAAAAAAGGAAACTGACCTCTCTATTCTCGTGCATGGTCTGCCTATTAACTCAAACAAAACTGCAATAAAGGTCAAGAAGCCAGTTGTTCTGCCTCTACAATAGAGGAGGGCAGGCATGAGGGGTGAAATAAACAGAAGGAAAATGTAAACCGAGTGGTGCATGAAGGCATCTATGTTTGCTAAAGATTAGTTCTTCTCTGGTCTATCCAAAGAGCTTTGAGGGAAGATCAGGTTTGATTAACTAATTTCCTTGATTTGTGGAATATTTTATAATTACTGTCCCATGATTTATTTCCTTTGCAGTCCCAGTTGAGTTAAAATTTGTTCACTCTATGGTGTGACTTTGGGAAGAATCTGAAGTTAAATTACCTGAATAGCACTAACATGCTGCATTATCTAAGAGTATGTTCAAACAGATGTAAGTCTCCACATTCCATGTGTCCTCTAAGAAAATCTTATGAATTTTAATAGTGAAGGCAAAACTTTTATTATGGTTCAACTCCAGCCAGCAACTAAGTACCATGCAGCTGCTCACTCCCCTGCCCCTGGTAGATTGTTAGAGAACTGGAAAAATGTAAAACCCGTGGGCTGAGATAAGCACAGTTTAATAACTGAAATGAACTAAGATACAATAACAAAATGAATAATAAAAGGAAAAAGAGCGAGGAATAAAATCCAACCAAACTCCCACAAGTGATGTATAATGCAGCAGCCCACCACCCACTTACTGATGAGCAGCCTGACCTGAGCAGCCATCAGTCCCTCACAGCTAACTCCCCCATAGTTAATACACTGAACAGGATGTTCTGTGGTATGGAATATCCCTTTGGCCAGTTCAGGTCACCTGTCACAGCTATGGTCCCTCCCAGATTCTTGTGTACCTCCTCACTGAGAGAGCATGGGAGACTGAAAAGTCCTTGACATAGGTTAAGTTCTACCTAGCAACATCTAAAACATCAGTGTGTTATCAACATTATTCTCATACCAAATCCAAAACAGCACTGTACCACCTACTAAGAAGAAAATTAATTCTAGCCAGATGAAACCAGAACAACTTTATACAATTTTTATGGACCGTACTGTATGTTCTAATAGCTAACCAGAGCCATGCTAAAAAACCCAGTGCCTCAAAAGTAAACAAAGAGGTAATGATTGTCTAGCAAACTGCACTAGTGCTTAGTGTTGTATCAGTGTCTTCAGAGAACTATAGAGATTCCTTCCATTTTGTCACAGTTAAGTGATACAGCACCCAGGACTTCTGGGTTGTTGATTTCAGTTCCCTGCTCTTGGACCATCTTGCACCATAAACAATCACTTCATATAATCACTCATATATACAATCACATATAACAAAATTTTTTCATATACCAAACAAGATCTACCTAAAAATCAGGGAGTTTTTCCCTCTGCTGCTTGCTGTTCAAAACCTGTTACATAAATTCTATGTTTGATGATCAAGACATATTTTTAACCTTTTTTTTCCCTTTGTAATTGGCCTGCCTTTTTCAATAAAAACACAAAGAAACAACTCCTGCCCCAAAATCTTTGCTTGGCTGCTGCTAGTCTAATGATTCTGCAGCTAACTAGCACATTGTTTAGTAGTCTTCAGCAAAAGTAATTGCAGCATTTGTGATTCACTGCGTCCCACTTAAAGAGTACCCAATACAGATGGCACAGGACTGAAGGAATTGCTTGATGTAGTTGCACAGCCCCTCTCCATGATATGTGAAAAGTCACTGCATTCAGGGCCAGGCTCAGGTGACTGGGAAGGGGGAAACATTATACCCATCTTTAAGAAGGGTAGAAAGGAGAACCCTGAGAAATACTGACCTGTCAGCCTCACCTCTGCCTGGGAAGATCATGGGACAGATACTCCTAGAGCTGTACACATGTAGGAGAGGGAGGTGATCCAGGACAGACAACACAACTGCACCAAGGGCAGGTCCAGCCTGCTCAACCCAGTGGCCTTCTGTGATGGGGTGACTGCAGCAGTGGACAAGGGAAGGGCTACAGATGCCATTTATCTGGACTTCTGTAAAGCCTTTGGCACAGTCCCCCACAACATCCTTCTCTCTAGATTGGAGAGAGATGGATTCAATGGGTGGAGTGTTCAGTGGATGAGGAATTGGTTCAACAGTCACATCCAGAGGGTAGTGGTCAAAGGCTCAGAGTCTCAATGTGATTTCAGTGACAAGCGGTTGAAGGTTGTGAGTTTGATCCTCACACGGGGCACCACTGTATTGACCTTATGACGGGGGGCCTTCCACTTTTTGGGTAGAAGGCGAAAAAGCCGCTGTTCTGCTAAAGTTATTTATTGTAGTTCCATAGTTCTCTGAAGGCAAAGTCCAAAGGGGTTAAACGTGAGAATCAGGCAGCAACAGCAGTGGCAGTAGCAGGCAAACAGCAAGATGTAACAGTTGTAAATGTTGAAGATGGAGTGAGTGAAACTTACAGAAGTATTCATTATATTTGCTAATTGGCCAATCGAACTAGTACATGATTCTAGTTTTTCTTTTCTTAACCTGTCCTTGTCAAATTCTAACAGTCATAGATTTTACATCAGCCTTACATAGGTATTACACAGATTTGCATATTTTGCTTCTATCAATATTTTTTTATGTGAAAGCTTTATCTAAAAAATGTGAACAGTATAGTTCCATCTATGTTTTCTCTAAAGTGGAGAAATTCTGTGAAAAACAACACTGCTGCAGTACAAACTGTGTTTAAGGTCTCTTTGCTGCAGCTTCTTAAAACTTAAGGCACTTAGCATATTTTTCTACAAAAAGCTAAAAATCTATTTTTCTACTTCCCTTTGGTGTGACTTCATGTATCTCAGTTTATCCAAAGGTTTTAATTCAATCCCTGTGCTTTGATTTTCCTCTGGGCCTGAGTCCAGAGGAGTTCTCACTCCAAAAAGTGGTGTCCCTCAGGGGTCCATACTGGGATTCATACTGTGTTATTTAGTATTTTCCTTGATGACATGGATGAAGGGATCGAGTGCACCCTTAGTAGATTTGCAGAACGGATTCAAACTGAAGAGTAGTTTGACTGGATACTAGGAAGAAATTCTTTACTGTGAGGCTGGTGAGGCACTGGAACAGGTTGCCCCAAGAAGTTGCAGATATCCCATCCCCCATCTTCAAAGTCAAGTATGGATGGAGCTCTGAGCAATCTGGTCTAGTGAGAGGTGTCCCTGCCCATGGCAGGGGCGTTAGAAGTAGATGATCTTTACAGTCCCTTCCAACCCAAACCATTCTATAATTCTGTGACTCTATGACAACACGTATTTACTGCTGACAGAATTCACATAATAAATAATAATGTACTGTAAACAGAGCTAATTAAGTCATTATCAGAATAATCTAGACTACTGACTACACTCTTTCCAGGACACTTATCCTGAAACAGCAGCTGTAAAAGAACACACTGGATTTTCAAGTACAACTATAGTGGATCATTTCTTTGTCTTTATATGTGAAACTTCCTGTCTGAATCTTATCCAAGTTCAATAATACATCCATGTGGCTAGACAAAGTATGTGTGGGGATGTACAAATATCAAATAATGAGGTGACCTAATAAAATAAGGCTATAAATAAGACTAAAGGTCGATAAACTCTTATTTTAGTACTTCATGCCCATTGAACATATCTCTACATTTCACACCTGTATTAAATTTAGGACAACTCATAACTCTGTTCACTTAGAAAAAGATACATGCCAATGCATAAAGGTCCAATGCATATAAGACTTCAGAGAGAAACCTGTTGTTTGCTACAATGAACTGAGCTTTCTGAAATGCTAGTTGGATGCCTATTTGAATAGCTAAAAACAAAGAAATAATTTTAAAATATAAATCTTCCATGTAACAACTATCTGGAAAGTAATATTCTCAGGAATGCCCAGTGATGAGGGGCATCACCTGTGACAAGGCTCATCAATGGAGTGGTCTTTAATTCTAGAGCAAAACATTTCAGTTTTAGGAAAGTGTTGTGCATTGTTTTCAAGACTTTGTTTTAGATCTAGATTGCATCACCACTCTAAGTTACACAATTTTAAAATGCGTTAACACATTGAATTGAATTTGATTTCTTTGAATTGAAAACATTGAATTGTTTTCAATATACTTTGCAGAGACTATGATGGTAATTTTTCTTTATTGCCCCTGATTTTCACTGTTGATACTGGCTTACAGGAAGAACTGAATGGAAAAAAGTAGCCACCCCTTATCTGCCAGGTGTCCATGAAGCTGCTTCTGCAAATTTCTTTAAATGGATCATTCAACAGTCAGAAATTACTGCTATTCACATTTATCCATGACCTCAGACTTCTAGTTATCGGCATATTTTACCACTTTCCCCTGGACTCTTTTATTGTAGATCAGGAAGTTGTCTATGCTTTATTCAAGGTAGAAAGTATTACCAATTAATTGTATGAAAGATGGTACTAAAATATGATTTGAGTGATTCTTACATTCATTAACACCTACAGTTTACAACACAGCTACTGGCCTACATATAAATTGGAACAAAAGGTCAAAAAGGTCCACTTCAACTCAGAAAGTGCTATAATTGGTGTTCCAGAATAATATGCACATCCCAACATGCACATTGGAAGATGTAGTTCAGACGTTTGCTTATCTGTGGAATATTCACCATCAGCAGTTACACTGTCAAAGATTACAAAAGCAAACTAAAAGAACTTGAACACTACTGAAAAGTTGGATGATTGATTTTGGAAAAGGCTTTGTCTGAAAAGAAAGGGCAGGGGGAAAGGATGCTGGCAAACTCAAGCTAATTACCATAATGATTCCACAAAATGGAACCTCCAACATGACTGAGTTGCCTGTCAAGAGAGAGACATTTATTTCTTGTGACAAAAAGCAGAAAGATATATTAAGGTAATTTTGCCTTTCAGTTCAGGTATTGACTGGAATTGTCACCATGCGAAAACATGAAGAAGTGCTTTATCTACAAGAAGATGGTGGAAAGAGGTGGTGCAATAAACAGAACCAACTGAGTATTTACTTAAGCAGCCAACCATCAAATAATCTTATGTCTTGGTTTATGATATAAAAGGTATGGAAAGGAACTTTTCCTGATCAGCTGTTTCAGAAAGAGTATAGTAATACAGAAACTACATATAGTCGTCTCTTCAATTACAAAGATCAATTACAGAAAAATATGCATTAATCACTCCAAATGTAACAATTTTCTTAAATTCCATAAGGTAATACATGAAGTATATACTTAACATACTTCTTTATGTCACTGCTTTTTCCGTAACTGACCACTAACATATATGCTATGTTCCTGTTACTGACAGCAAATAGACAACACAGTTCTTGAAACTTCAAATCTGTCACAGCTCTTTGAGATGTGTGAATGTCAGTATGAACTTCAAAGCAGACCAAACAATAAAGGAATTACATTATCAAGAAAACTATGGCACAACTTCCTAGCAATGCTGTTTTCTGAAAAAGGAGTTTTTTATTCAGTCTCTTTTACCTACTCCACTGAAGACTATCAAATGTTCTACTGGGAAACGTTTAGTTATTTTTGTACATGAGGATCTCCTAAAATTTATGTCCTGCCTTGAAGTCTGCCATCTGCCTGTCGGATACAATCTATGACCTTGTTGTTTCTAATGCACTCATGTTGTTGGCAAAGCATCCAGCCAGGGCAAGGAAAGAGAAGCAGAAGGACTGTGCAATAATATGCAATGAGAAACCGAATAAAGAATTTATTGTATTAATTGAGATGAAACTGCTATTTATCCCAGATTTTGTGCACATGGCAGGAGACAAGGAGGGTGTTTACAGTACCATGTATTTCCTGAGGCAGTCTGGATATTAAAATGCCTGTCTGCACTGTATAAATGCAGTAAAGTCCCTGTAGCAAGTTTCAAGGCAAGGACATTTTTACCCCCGGGATTATTTGTTCACTAGTGAATATCCTGATTAAACAGCTAAAAGTGTTGTGATCTGACAGGCTCCAATACATGCACAGAAAAAATCCCTTCCAGCCTTTTTTCTGTCCTTGGGAATAACAGACCCTTTTGCTGTGCTGAATAAAAGACCAAACTCTGAAATCCTCAGGGGCAGTCATAAGCCCTACCAACCTGCTTAGGGTCCCCTGAGGACCTTCTCCTGGACCCTGCCCAAGGCCCATTAGAGCCTGTCCCAGCGGTGTTGGTCCCTGCCTGAGCTAATCTATAGGAGTGCTTGTCTCCAGCCTTATCTCTGGCTCTGCTGCCTGGGTGGACCTCAGGCCCACGCTATAGGCAGCTCCTTTCCCTGAAAGACTACTTGGATATATATTGTATCTTGTCTCCAGTTTTGACTTTGACCCTGTCTCCTGGGTAGGTCCAGACTGTTGCCTTGTCTTCAGCTTTGTCTCTGGTCCCATCTCCCGCTGCTCCAGATGAACCCTGAACCTGATCCATCATTTGTTGAGGAAGCTTGTTACCAGAGACCTGCCCTGTCCTCCTCACTTTGCTGCTGTGGGACTGTCCCCTGGACAAGGAGAGCACTGCCTGTGGTGCAGCAGGTCCGCGCGCCTGGCTCCTACTGCCTTGTGCAGCAGACCCGTTCTTGCTGCTCCCTGGACATGGTCTGTATTGCTGGTGAGACTTTATGTACCTCTCTCAAGCAAATGCAAGTAGAACGGAGAAGAAATGCAGCAGTAGGGCAGCACATTCCTCATTTTCTGAGGACAACCACTGCTCCCTCAATCTAGTCTCTTCACAAGTAGAAAATTCACTGAGAACATTTGCTGTTTTCCACTCATTTAAATGAATGAATTATAATACTGAGCATTGACTGTAGGTTACTTTAGGAGACACACAAGCCTAAATTCTGCCAGAGTATGACTTCTTTCACAGCAAGTAAAACAATCTTAATGCAGTAACAATTCCACTTTAAAATGCACATGCTCATTTGCAATAAAATAGTCAGAAGCTTAGCTAGATAATGCTGCCAGTATATGCTCCATTGTTTTCTTCTATTTTCTACTGGGATTTGTCAGACAAGAAGCATATTCAGATCACATATTTTGGTTACATATCACAAGGTTACTGTAAGTCCATTTCAAACCTCTAAAATAAAGTCATAGCCTGTCTCTTACTGTGACTTATTTTCATTTCATCTATGCCTTACCTGCATAGCACAAAGAAGCATATTTAAAATGGTCAGTGCAATCACAACTGATAAAACAGTTTGTGCTGTAACAAAATTTGATGTAACTGCGGTGCATTGATCTTGGCTGGTTGTCAGATGCCCACCAAACAGCCCTATCACTTCCCCTCCGTTCTGCACCAACCATAGTGCCTGCAGAGTTGTTTCTCGCAAGTATCCCCCCTTCTCTTTCCCTGCTCTTGTTGCACAGAGGGTTTATTACCCTGCTTAAGGATGTTATCACAGGGGGCTACAGCTTTGGCCTGTGGTGGGTCCATCTAGGAGCCACATGGAACTGGCTCTTTTTAACACAGAAGCAGCTTCTAGCAGCTTCTCACAGAAGCCACCCCTGCAGCCCCCAGATACCAAAACTTTACCATGTAAACCCAGTATAGCAGCAACTGCAAACAGGGTTGCAGCAGTGCTCCTCTCCAGGCAAAATATATCAATGACCCTGCTAGCTGGGCAAACCTAGATACACAGAAAAACAATAAAATTGCTAAAATATGGTCCTTTACTCTGCTGGAGCTTTAACGTTTTAAATATTCTATCCAAGAAGTTACTGAGGATGCAAACTGTTATTTTAAAAAAAAAGCAAATAAATTTATTGGTTGTATCTGCAGGCATGGACTCTGCAACATTTCTGTGACAACTGAAGTACTTTTCATGACTAATACACGACTGTTTAACAGCATAAGAAACACACTAAGTTTATGGTCAGAAGCTGGTGAAAGAGAAACATCAAATCCTTATCTAGGGTTCAAATTCATTTGACAGCATATATGCTTTGGTAGATTTGCATTTGCATTCCAGTCATGAACACACAACAAGACTAAAACCTACAGGGTTTTGATTTACTACAAGCCAAATGCTTAACCTCTTTTCCACGAAATATCCTTAGTCCTCTCTTGTATATAACAGCATGAAGAATATTTACTGGGAAGAATCTGAGAGTGTAAAGTGTGATTTATTTTAGTAACTGTGTAAGGCATCTGCTGGACAATACAGCAATTTGCTCTCAGCCTTCACTCTTCTTAGGAAAAAGTCTGCTTATGATATGACGTAATTCTTAGACAGCTCCAAGTCTTTCCCTTACAAGGAATCCCTACATTGTTTAGAGTCTGGTATCCATACTTCTTAACTGGACTCTGATTGTAAGGAATCCTTGGGATGTCCTAACTAAATGGCTCTCAGATAATCTGCTTGAAAAACGGTTATCTTATTTTTAAAATACTGTTCTGTAAGTCAGATCACAACTCTAAAAAAATTCTGAAAAAAAATCAAACTAGAATGGCTTCTCTTAAGAGACTTGAAGTCATTGCCCAACATTTAACATGAGGCATCTCAGCCCTTGACGTTCCTGTTGTGTTATATATTACACTTACGTATATCAAAACTGCTGGTCCTTCCTCAAAAGGTGTACATTTACAAGACTAGGAAAATAATCTACAAACACAGTACATGGGTCAAAGCGTTGAGTGTTGCTTCTGATCAAAGATGAAAACCTGTAGCCACTGCTATTACAGAGGTAGTGCTTTACTTACTGACTTACTACAATGCTGTTGCATTACCTGTGGCTCCTTATTGTGTTGGCTAGGATCCTTTTCATAACTCTCTGCATAGATCCGCAGAGTAGCTCTCACATGACTAGAAGCACTCATTCTGAAAGTGAGTCTGGAAGCATCTGAAAAAATAATCCGCAGCCCCTGTGAAAGAAGAAGGAACAGCATATATGTAAGGTGGCAGTACCTTTACAAATCACCATTCACTGCTTCAAAATAAAAGTGAAAGGAAGAGTCATTTGGATGCCATTCTTCTTTCCCCATAACTTTGGACAACTCATTCATTCTCTTTTTTCCCCTCTGAAGACTAGAAATGATGTTATGCATTCCCTCCCACTCCTCATAACAAATACTCTCTGATTGATGTTTTTATTTTTTTACTTGATTTGCTCTTATTCTGCGTGGCAGAGCACAAAATCAATGGTCTGAGAAATAGGTGTAAGATCACTAATGATTAAGTGGCCTAAGAAACATCTACAAAATCCCTGGATCAAAAAACAGCTGTCAGTAGTGAATACAAAAGACAGGACCAGTTGCTACCCCTCAAACACCATGCATCCATATAGGACTGCAAAATTTCATAAGTCTGTAGTATAATTTGGAAAACTTAAGGTGTTAATTAATCTCAAGTACACTAATTAATGCACATTAACTGTGTGCATAATAAAGAGGCTTGATTAATTTATTAATTAATTAAAAATTTGCTCTTTGCTCCCATCTTCACATCTTTTTTTCTTTTCTCCTCCCCTCTTTTGTACTGCATATACGAACACTCTTTTTACAGACCACAGACCATATGTATACTTGGATCCACAGTTTCTGTACAGGAAGGCCATTACGGCCAGAGGACTAAATTGCACAGATAAATAGTTGTAGTGTTGCAGTATTCTATCAGCTGTGCACTAATACACATTCTAGTTCCCTTTATGAAAATGGTACTCTTGGACTAAGTGCCACCTCTGATAAGCCAGTGAACTTTTCTTCCCCTTAGTTCTTCTGTTGACAAAGGTCTAGTGCACAAACTAAGATCCTTGCTACCTTTGTTTAAAGAGCAAACAGAAGTAAACTAAAAAATGAGAGAATTGAAAGAGATGCATTTTGTTTTTATAGTTTTATCAGCAGCTTGACAAGACGATGTTAGAAACACAGTGTGCCAATATTCTAAAGTATAAGTAAAACCTAAGTAAAACCTTTGTTTCCACAGATACATGCCAAAACATCTTTAGCACCATATAAAACATTGTTTGATAATCACAGAATCATCAAATGGTTTGGGCTGGAAAGGACCTCTAAAGGTCTTCCAGTCCTGATGTCATCAGGTCATCATGGTCACTGTAGTGAGCAGGGACGTCTTCAATTAGATCTGGTTGCTCAGAGCCCCATCCAACTTGACCTTGAAGGATTCCAGGGATGGGGCATCCACCATCTCTCTGGACAACCTGTTCCAGTGTTTCACCACTCTCATTGTAAAAAAATGTCTTCCTTATATCTATTTCAAATTTACTCTTTTAGTTTAAAGCCATTACCACTTGTACTACTGCAACAGGCTCTGCTAAAAGGATTGTCCTCATCTTTCTTACAAGCCCCCTTGAAGTGCTGAAAGGTCACAATAAGGTCTCCCTGGAGCCTTTTGTCTCTTAGTACAATGGCCAACTTGTACTTCTCATCCTTATAATTCAAATTTCACACAAAAAAGCAACTAGTCCCATTCCTGGCTTGCTGGACCCTCAGGAGCAGCACTGTTATGTGCTTATGAGTGCAAAAGCACAGTATAGCTTTAAAAATTAAAACAGTCTTCAAGAACAACAGAATGTTTCACTTAATTTTAAGTCTTATTATTGCACTGTGATAAACAATATTCATGGGTTTCAAGAGACAGAATGAATTAGAAGCAACAGTCTGTGTGTATTGTTTGCTGCCTTTTTTCTCGTTGCTGTGTTTATTTTCTGAGCATATTGTTTATTAACACTGAATAATTATCATGTAGCCAGCTTCTCGTTCATGAGACAGTGCAGTTGCACTGAATATAAATCTCTCTCCCCTACCTACTGGGGAAAAAAACTTGGAACACATTCCTGAATACTTAGCTGAAAAATCCACGTGAAGCCTACGACAATCTGAAAGAGATATCTGCGTTTAGACGATGAACAAGCTACCTGAAGAAAATGGCAGCAGTGAACTGTTGTTTCATTTGCATAGATCAATATCTTCTCCACTTTTATTGTGCTTGGAGAATCCCACTGAGGCTGCAGACACATGAAGCTAGGAATGTGTTCTTGCCAAAGGACAAACTGGTTGAACTGCATTGTGAATAAATAAGAAATTCTCCCTATGAAAAGACATGCTTTCTGGTTTTATGGGCTCCTTTTCAGAGTACATCTGAAAACAAGCCGTTTCTCTGTTTTTGTTACATGGTGATACGATTAGCAATTATATTCCAATATAGAGTAAGTGCTTTGGACGAAAAAATAAAGGGAAAGAAAAGTGCAATGAAAATTCACAAGCTGCTTTTTTAAACTACAAAGGTCACAAGTCTGCCGTGCCTATAATTTTCCACTGGACTTGGATATGACGACATCCTCATCTCTTATTTCAGTAGTAATACGCAAAAAGAGAGTAACTCAGAGGCAGATGTGCTGCTTATATTTTCTGGATGCAATGATGAATGGAAACTATAAAGACTGTGAGAAGAATGGCGTGACAATAGTTTTAATGGCTTGTAATATCTTTTGCTAGGGTCTGTTTAGGTCAAATAAGTTGAAAACCAGAGAAACCAGGACCATAAAAATATAAATAGCATAAAATCAGGACAAACTTCTAATAGGAGTCATAGCTCATATTCAAGATATTTGAATATACATTTACTCCTGGTAAAAGTATCTGATTACTTTTGAGTACATAATGGATTTCCAAACACTGAAGGCTCAGTTTGAATTGCAGTTCTTGATAACCAAGGAATCTCAGTATAGACAGAGTCCAGAAGGAACTGATATTTGGGCTAGGGAAGTCAAATATGCCTATATAGGCTACAACCTTCTAAAGTCTTCGGCATGCTATTGGATACAATAGGTATTTAGATATTGCACCTCAGTTATGTAAATCCTGTGGGTAACCAAGATCAAGAATTTGGTTGGGTTTTTTTTTGTAACATATAGCCAGTGGAGGTTTCAGATAGGAAATAGAAAAAGGAAAGACCTTCTTTCTATATGACATTTTCCACTGTTCCAGAAAAGGAACCCTCCCAATACATGCATTGCTGTCAACAGGGACTTCATCCCATCCTATGTTCACTGTGGTACTATTGTCTCCAGTTATGTACAGCAAGCGCAAGATAAACTAAAGGTGGATTATCTTATCCAGACTGAGCTAATCTTAAGTAGGAAATGCAGTATCTATCACAGCAAAGGAAACACCATCCCATAAATAAATGGACCATCTTGCCAGATGAGCTTTAGAAACAACACTGTTGGAGACAATATCACAGTTGCAAAACCATCACTACAGCCATACCTGTCTTTTGGTCACAGTGCCATCCACAGGATCTACGTACTCAAAGCTGTCTGTTCTTTCCACACTGTAGATATTGTTACCCACAGCAAACTGCTGATGGCTGAATGATTTGTCAGTGATCAAAGCTTCCAGGTCTCTCATTATGAAATATGCTGTTCTGGGTTCCAGTGCTTCGTAATCAAACCTTGCACATATATCAAAAAAGAAGTAGAACAAGAAAGTAAATTCCCAGAGCTGAGAAAAGAGTTCTGCTTTCACAGAACTGTATATACTCACAATTAGCAATTTACTGCTTACTTCAAAAATCAGAAGTGTACCACTGAACTACTGATTGCAAATGAAACCAGCACACACATGCAAGGCCTGTGCAATCTAACCATTACATGAGTGCAACCACAGCTCTACACTGGCCACCTGACTCTAAATCAACAGAAAGCATCTAGAAAATGCAGTTTCTAAAGTAGCATAGAAAACACCACCAATACACAGCTAGCTTTCAAAACTTAAAGATACAATCAGTGCAGTGCTCAACAGACAAGTGACATAGAGAAAACTTTGCTACAAGTTTTGAGCAATAGCTGTGTGCAAAAGACTTTACAAATTGCAAACTCCTCTGGATTAAGTCTGGACTAAGACAGAGGCAGAAGGAAAAATGAAAATGACAGCTAGAACTCACCATATTGAGACCTTAATAAAAATAAGTAAATGTTTGTATCTTTGGAGGAGTTATCCTGAACTGGAAGCAGGCATAGGTTTCAGTTCTCACTAAAACCCTATTACATGGAGGCACTTAGAGAAAAAATGCAGGAGTAAATCTTGCTGGGATTATGTTTCTTTTTCAACATCGTGTAACAAGCTGCACCTATATATTCCACAAGTAAATAATTCAAATCTTTCTGCCATTCAGTATTAAAAAATTCAGTTACTCATATGCTAGCAGTAACATATACATATAGCTCCTTTTCCTGACACTTACTCCTCCGGAAAAACCCGTCTACAAAACAGTGATAATTTGTGGCAGATTTTCATTCTGTAGGCACAGCAAATGCACACCTAAGTGCAGCTGAGCACATCTAAACAAGCAATGATCGTAGCAGAATTCTCCTATCAGCTGCCTCAGTGCCTTTTCCTCATTTTTCTCACCTGCAGTAGTAGTGCCGGCCAAATTTTGCCCAGTGATCCCTGACAATCTCCTCGACACTCTGCTTTCGAGCTGCTAGGATTGAAAGCCAAACTAGCACAGCCCACAGTCCATCTTTCTCTCGAAGGTGGTCAGACCCTGAAGAGACAGACATTAAGCACATTATTTGTTATCACTGCAAATCAGAAAACAAGATAAGGAGGCTGGGCAAACACCTCATTTAACTGTGTTATGTCACATAACAGTAATCAACAGTACTAGCCCCAGCACCTCCGATATGTTCTGAACAGAAAACCAGAACTAATGTTTAAAATGTGATCTACTTATGCATGACAAAGCCCATACTTCTAAGGTTAAATAAAAATATGTGCAAGTACTTGAACAGAAACAGCAGCAGTATGAAAACATTTTTAGTCATTATTCCTGCTCACTGATTTACAGAGTGTTTTCACAGCTCTGCTACTGTTTCCCAGAACAGATATGCAAACTCCAGCCATGAGCCAGAATGTTCTCCTTTATGAGAGTCGAGTTCAACACCATCTCCTTATCTCTGCAGATGTTCATCTGCAGATGTAAAGCTGCAGAGAAAGAACTTCCCCATTCCATAAAAATTGCAGATTTCCAAAATGTTCATGACCTCCCATTAGGACAACAGCCAAGAGCTTGGAAAGATTTTTTCCTGAGGAAAAAAAAAACAAACAAGCAAACCAGAGAGCAGGACTGTTCCCTTTTCTGTATTTCTCCACACCTCTCAATGGTAAAGATGTTTGGATGCTCCAATCTAGATCCCTTCATAGGTTTGTATTTATGAAGAGAGAAATTGTTCCAACAATGAAAACTAGGAACAGTGTTGGACTACTCCACATGATTTAACACACAAGTCTCAGATCCAAGTAAGATCCAAGACCCCTGGCACTCAGTAGATACTGATAGCAATTATATAAGCTAACAGACTCAAGAAACTTGAAGAGATACTAAATATGTAGCCATTGCTCTGGCATAATAATACTAGATTTGGTTAAAGTTTGTTAGCTGCAACCTTATGGTTTTCTGTCTAGTCACACATTATTGAAACCATGAGTACAAAGCAAGTGCAATAATTCAGGAGTTTTGTTTACTGCATGAAGTACCTACTGATTATGGAGGCAACCAACGGAACTATCCGTCCTTAGAAGATACTTAACAAAATCCACCAGAGAGGAATCTAAAAACACTTAGGTTGAAAACCTGTTTTCTGAAATACTCTCCTTCCCCAAACACAAAAATCCTGTTGCAGCAAGACTGCTTTGCAGAGCTGGGTTTTACATAACAGCCTGCAAGGTCCACACAGTCATCTGTCAAAACAGCTGTGTTTTGCTACCAGCAGAGGACAGTTCCCATAATATAAATTGATGCACTGAAGCTGTTAATCCCGTGAAAAACTGTCAACATATTAAAGGCAAATAAGGGAAATAACAAAATGTGCAGAGAAACACTGTGGGTTGAGTCTTCCAGTCACTGCTGTTGCCTTGAACTTGCAGTCCCTCTTCTTGGGAGAGAGCAACAGTCAGGGTAGCAGCCTCTGCTCATATGGATTTTCTAAGAGCCCATTGTCCTGGGTCTGCCACAAATCTGCCTGCCACTTAGGCTTTTTGTGTTACATTCAACTTCAACACTCCGAATCTAACATTAATCGTAACATTAACTTAACTATTACAGGGTTAAATAAATGCAAATTACTATGTACAGATTACTGAACACTCGTTGACGAGGATAAAGATTTGCATGAAGATTATGTTTATGTCTATGCATTAGGCATTACAGAAAATGAGGACATCGAACACTGTAGATGGATTTAAGAGCTGAGACAGTAACATGCCTTCACATTTGCAAAGTAGCCATCATGATAGTAAGAATATTTCTGTTCTGCCACTTGTTATCTGCCTTGATCTGTAATCTGTGAGCTCTCTGCAACAACAGCAGTCTCCTATTACAACAGCCAGAGTTTAGGGCTGGTGCTTGAGGAGCTCTTGCAAGAGGAGCCCCAGGTTACTCTGTTCCCTGCTCCAGTACTGGGTGTTGTGCAAGCATGGAGTGCCAACCAGTCAGAAGAAAAAGGGCAGGGTTATTTATGAACTCTCAAAGCTTTGCAAATAGCTTCAGATAAGAACGGAAAACAAATGTCCCTCTACAGAAAGTCAGTCCTTCAGACACTCAGGTCATAGAATCATGGAATTGTTTGGGCTGGAAGGGACCTTAAAGGTCATCTCTCACCTTTTCTACTCCCTCGTTGCAGTAATATGCTACATCACCTTAAGGATATCTTCTACAGGAACACCAGCAGTATGTCCTATGGATAATAAAGTCAGCTTACTTGTAGGCAAAGCAGACAGCAGAGTCACAGTCATTCTCACCAAAGCCAAGAGTCTGTTCCCAGATAATGGTGCAGGCTTCTGCGCCTGCCACCAAAACAAGAAATCTAGAATAGAGCTGTCACTTCCCCCCAGCATATACTGTTCCTCTGGTAACAGCAGGAGAAGTCATCACATCACCACGGGGGCTGGGGACGCTCCGGGGACTGGGAACAGAGGGGCTTCTCTCAGGCAGCAGGGCATGAGCAGCCAGGGCCTGTCCCAGTCCCACTGCCCCCACAGCAGGGCAGCTGGAGGCACCAGGGCAGTCCCAGCTCCGGGCATCAGGCACTGCCTAGGAATGGGGGTAGGGCAAGGCCAGGCCAGGAAGTGGGAGCATGGGCAGGTCTGGCTTTGGGGGACCCCCGGACAGGCATGGCAGGGCTGTGAGGAGCTGGAGACTGGCCCTGCTGCAGCATTGCTGGGGCAGGGGCTGACGGCCCTGATGCTGCTCCTGGGCAGAGTGGGGGAGCCCGAGGGGGCCAGGCAGGGCCCTGGTAACAGCAGGCTCACCCCAACATGCCTGTTCCTTTCCTTCTTTACCTGCCTGCCTCTCCTTTCAGCCATTCGTCCTTAGCACAGAAAAAATTCCATTTCACCTAAAAAGCCATCTCTGTTGCCGATTATCACCAGCCACTTAAATGGCTTAAGTGTCTCAACAGACACCAGCAAGAAGTGGAGACATGGAACTGAGCTTAACCCCTCAGCAATTTGTTCCAATATGAATGACCATTTATTCTCCTGCTACGTAACACTCTGCAGACTGCAGACCAGCAAATCATACAGTGAAAAGCACTGCAGTCGTTCAGCAAAATGGTCTCTACATCATGACAATAGAGAAACAGGCTAAACTGAACGCCAAAGAGATGCATTCTGATGTAGCAAACATTTTAAGTACATTTCATTGAACCAAAATGTTCTAGTGAAACATGGACAGAAGCATTTCTGAAGAGCTCTTTGCTGTGTTCTGAGCTTTGTTCTGGTATGGCTTAAGCTCATAAATCTGTATAAGGCAGGCTGAATATATTATTCTTCATATACATTTAGCATATTTGGCATGTGCTCTGTCCTTGCATGTCCCTCAGAGGACAGAAATCGTTGCTTCTCTGGAAAGAGGAAGCAGTGGGAGAAAGTAATCCCGAGACAAAAGTCTGGATAGCTAGAAGCAACTCAACTGTTTCAGAATCAAAAGCCACAATTTAAAATGCTAGCCTGATACGAGTACTGGGACAATGATCCTGTGTGCCCAGGAAGCGTTTCAGTTTGTTAGTCTTAAGAGAAGGGAAACTTAGCACATCCATCAGCATGGTTACTGTATGCACATATGTTGTTGTATTTATTGCCCTTCCTTCTCTCAGCAAATTAAAATCTATTACTGCAGTTTTGTTACTCTGATTTTCACCTACCAACATCTGTAAGTGTTTTTGCTTGCTCTCTCTTAACTTAGTCCTACAGCCCAGCTCACACTGTAGAGACTCTAGGGAGGGAGTTTATTCTGCTGCCTCAGTTCAGCTAACACCATTCTTTGCTTCATAGATCCAATGAATTTGCAGAGGCAGATCTGTCTTGTGCAAAAGGAAGAAGGAAAAGGTGCCTTGCAGCTCTGTATTCCTGAAATTGTAATACTGTATTCCCCAACTGCAACAGGGGCTCTGAGTAACCTCAGCATGATTCTCAGTGCTACTTTTAATTGAAACATCACAGAATTAAGGAATTCCTGATTCTGTTTAATGAGCTGAAGCAGGAAGAGACAACAGAACAGAGGAGTCAACAAATATTTTTTCTGATTAATGCTTTATATTTAATATTCCATTGGTAAGGGAAATTATAATAACTGCAAGTGTTTCAACTACTTATTTTTAAGTTAATTTGTTATTTCTCTATATAACAGTAGCAAAAGTTATTTTTTACTACAGTAAATTGCTACATCCAGACTCGGAGTAAACAACCTGGGAAAAACTCTCAGAGCATGTTCCCATTCATAGAGAAGTACTCATCTTACAGTTTTAAACTGAAGAAATTCTTCAGAGGAAGTAGCTTGAGAAAAAAAGCAAAATCATGCAAATATGTTCATATTATGATTTTTCTACTATTTGAAAGCTGTCTGTCTTTGTATCTGGGATATCCAATTCTGACAGGGAAAGCAAGCTTTGTGGGTCATATGGATGAATAAAAGGTAATTGCTTTTCCCTAATTTAGTAATCCCTGTCTATCATTGCATTCTCTAAATGTGATTTTAAAACAAGAAAATCACAGGAGTACACAAACTCACAACAAATCATTTTGTTTGCATATACTTGAGTCTCACAAATTTATAATCTAGCAGTCTGAAACATAGCGATATTTTAGGCAAAATGAGATTTAGGGGCATTCTGATCTGATAATTTATTCAAGTTAATGAGGTTATTTTAGATTCGTATTACTGCAACAGATACCACCAAACAGCTCTTTTGAGGCTTTCATTCATTTCAGCAATAGCACATTTTTATATTCTCCACTAGGTTCTTCTGCATAATCTTCAAGGAGAAGAGGGTTGATGTCAATAGAATCCAGAAATTTGGAGACGAAGCAAGCAAATTTAAGAAGGTTGTAGCAATTACTGAAATGGCTAATACTGCAGAGAGCCACACAGTTCTCCTAATCCTGATTAATAGCTTGCTGATGAAATTTAGAAACTAATTGCTGTTGCTGAGGCCCTCCTTTGAACTGTGTGCTGGGCATTAGTCACAGAACCAGAAAGCTACTAACCTCATTTGACAAGCTCCCCACGCTGCTACAAAAATGGAAGAAGTTTTTAAAGCATTGGTTGAGCTCCAAGATCAGCTGCCAGAAAACAAATTTGGGAAATACAGCTGTATGGGATGTTTTCAACATCTTTTTTCCTTTTATAGCAGAAAATTTGCTTTTATTTACTTGTCAGAGCAAAATCCCTTATGTTATAAAACCAGGGCTCAGTATTACTTGGAAATTCCAGCTGGGCTGGATTACCTGGGTACACAAGCAAATGGTTTCGAATGCAGTTTGATGACAGAAGGTGGATTTTTAAAACTCCTTCCTCTTACACAATGCAGTAAGTTTCCCACTCTGATCACTATATCATACACTTATATAAATATTCCATGCTGAAAGCTAAGGAAGTGCCAGCTTTCAGTTCCCTAAATAGATATGATTGGGCAAAAGCCGTAAAATTGAGTCAAATGCCCAATACTGGCAGAAACATGTGAGGGTCACACAGCTTAGGACATTACTAAAAGGTTCGCAGTAAGGTAAATATTTACTGCTAAAAACAGCTCACATTGCTAAAGTACTGGTCATCTACAAACCAGACCATGTTTTACAAATAAACCTCCTGGCATATGAGGACACATTTCAGACAGCTGCATTGAATTGAAAGATGGTAAGGAAATTGAGGCAGTGAGAAAACCAAACTTTAGACATCACAGCCATCACATAATTGCCCCATAAGGATCACAGAATCACAGAATGGGTCCGGTTGGAAGGGACCACAACAGCGCAACTGGTTCAATCTCCCTGCTTAAGAAGGGTTATCCCAGAGCACATGGCACAGGATTGCATCCAGACGGTTCTTGAATATGTCCAGTGAGGGAGACTCCACAGCATCTTTAGGTAATCTCTTTCTGTCACATATTTTTTCACACAGCAACTACACACAGACTGAGGAATTTAAACTCTGTGCTCAAGTTCTCTGGATGCCCATGGGATCGAATCTCAAGTGTCCAGATTTGCCTTTAGATGGAATTGGATAAAACTGGAGGTCAAGACGCTTTCTGCACTTAAGTGCTGCAGGTACAACAAAGTTAATCTGATCAGAACATACCAGGATGCCGAGATATTGCTGCAGACCAGCTCTCCATGCTGGCCAGCAATACGTTGTTCAAGCACCCTTAGCATTCACAAGAGACAGGATTTATCAGGAATCTGAAAAATTGGTGATAGAAGATCCAGATTAATATAAGGAACACAGAGTGCAAAGGAATGTAGAGCTTAGTCTGAGGTCATGAGACAGGAGCTGGAGCTGCAAATTTGGAAGACAGGCTAGAGTACAGAAGGCAATTGTTTTAAGGCCTTACAGAAAGATACAAGCAAAGAAAAAAGTCAATGGCAAGCAAAGATAGAAGTTAGGGTAATTTTCTTGCCTATCTAGAACAGCCAAACCCTAGAGGCACCTCCTTGACCTCCATGAGAGTTTCTCTTCCCAAATTCAACCATTATCAGATACTCAGGATAATAAAATTAGACCAACAGAGATTACAATGTCCTCACTGTTACAGTAGATCAAAACACTTTATTTTTATTTCTATATATCTGATCTCCAGCGCTAAAGTCCACTGGTACTTGGGACAGCCTTCTTAGCAAGACCTGAACATGCTTTTGCAATGTGAAAGGAAAATTTGATGTTTTTCTCTTTTTATAACCGCACCATAAAATTTAAATGGCAAGTTTCCTCAAAGAAGACATGGCTTCTGCTAAGCAACCAATGATTCCTCCCTTCTCCCTCAGACATCAGCATCTGAAAGAGTCATACTCAACATCATCAGATGAAGATGGTCTAGGAGACTAACTTCCCAAGCAGAGACAGATCTGTGGCAGTGGTCTGTCATGGCATATGGCACAGAGAGGCCACTCCTGTTTGTTTTACATACCTCTACACACAGGCCTGCATGCAGCAGGAGGTGCTGCACTCTGTGGGCTAAGGTATCTAGATATACTTCAACCTATACGAACTCATTATTAAAACTCTTACAAGCTCCTTCCAGTTAAAAACCACACTTAACCTTCTTCAGCATGATGACAAAGCCAGGAGTTTTTTTCCAAATAATTTGGGTGCTAATGAGGTCATACTGATGTCTCTAGACCCATCCAAGTTTCATGAAAGTATCTGTTTTTGCATGAGCAAGAGGAACTTCAGTATTTAGAAGGGGTACATAATTGGCCCAGTGAAAAAGTATTAAAAAGCAGTGAGAGTTGAAAACGCCTCAGTTGACACCTCTCATGGGTTAATGGAGATACATTCTGAAAGACACAAGATCTTCCTGGTCTTCTCTCCCCAAATTACATCTCTCTCTCAATGACCTCACAGAGCACCCTGCAGAGGAATTATCTATTCAAAAAATACATTCAAGGCAATACAAACCTGTGCCACTCACACCAAATAGTGAAGGCTTACAGTTTGCTAATCACGGGACATTGGTTCCCAATGACAACAAAAAGAAAATTAACATTCATTTTATTAATTTAAATTATCTTCCTTTTTACATATAAGACCCAAAGAAATCTAACATATTTTTGGTTCTTCCATCATAGGCCATTCAGATCCATACAGTAAACAATTAGATAACACATGAAGTGGCATGTCTATGGCTCAAAGGTATCCTCACTTTCAATAAAGAAGCATTCTGCTCTAACTGACCCCAACCAACAACCTTAATACTCGACATCAGTCAACTTAAGCAAAATGAAATTTGTAATCAAGTTTCACTGAATGGTAACTCATTTTCTATGAAGAGCTGCAGCCAAGGAATTACATATTCAAAATAGAAGAACTCACATCAAAATATAGAAAAGAACTCACATCAGAATAAACCATTAGCCAGGCAAATTATTCTGGTCTGTGCTTTTTCATAAAGACTTATAATATAGCCCTACTAATAAATAAGAAGGAAGAATTTCTGTGCCAGAATCCAGGAAAGAAAAAAAGAAACACTCTGAAATTTATTCAGTTATTCTCATTATCTAAAACCACATTTGTGCAGATTTACAGACTACATAGTTCAATTATTTGCTCTAATGCTTACTGTCAATACTATATTTCTGATGGCTCAAATTTGTCATTCATTCTGCATTCTGTTGTTTGATGGGTTCTTGTGACAGATAAGGGAGAAATACCTAGGGAAACACGGATGCTGACATGTAACACGACATTTGAGCAATTTATCTGACACTTGAGCAATTGTGATGTTCCAAAAGGGGATGCCTGCAGCAGTTTTGTTTAGACGTATCATCAGACATACCAATCCTCATACTTTGTACACCTGATCACATCAGGAAAAAACATGGCTCCCATACAGGCAAAACCCCTCCAAATGCCGTTGCAGTCTGTGAAGAGACATGCAGTGGAACCAATGAGGCTTTACTGACTTATGTCCAAGTCAGAAGAGAGTGCCAGGCACCTCCAGAAGCTGTCTGGACAGTAGTAAGATTGCTTGCCACTTCTGAATATCCATTTTCCACATTTTTCATGCCTCAAGGTGCTGGACACTACACTTAAAAGACGAATCTCAAGATGTGAACAGCAGACAGTTGTTTCACCATGAGACAGAGCTAATTTGCTGAATCTTTTAGGTTTGACTTGAGGCATCCAGAAGAAATTTAAAGTCTGTGGTAATTTTTGATTATGTATTACTTACCAGTGCCAAAACTCTCCTCACCACAAAGGGAACAACGTCCAGAGTCCATGAGATTGGAAAAATATCTCCATCCTGCTGGTGTCTCATACACAGGAACCTTCATTACTTTTGCCACTCTGGAAAACATACAATAAAACATCACGTGATTAAGACAGTGCTTTTTTTACATAGGGTCTGAGGTCAATCGACAAATATTCTAGGTCTCATTACATCTCCTGACAGCTGGGCTAGAAGTAAAAAAAAATACAACACCAAGAACAGATCAATACCACCATTCAAAACTGATCCTTGTCTCAGCACCTAACTTCAGCCAGAACCCAGGTATGATTATACATTAAGTGTAGTACTTTGGAAAATGTAGGACCTCAGTTCAATAGGCTTTACCAGTATCTTTCTCTTCTTACTGAGCAAGAAACACATAATCTAAGGATGAACAGTTTTGTTATACTAATATTTTAATGGAAGTTAAAGCATCATGTTGAAGCACCTTCCTTTACAAAATACAGGTGGTCAATATCAAAATGCTTGAAAGATACTTTTACTTTTTGTAATGTGTTCAAAGACAAGACAATACAGGAATGCTTCCATTATGCAGTATGTTCTTTAAAAACCTTTCCCAGTCTCAACCTGAATCTGAACTTATTTTTCTTGTCTCCTCTTATGTAACAGATGAAACTCGCCCAATATCTGGGTGATGTGACAGTATTTTCAAGAACCAAAATTAACCACCTTATAAGCTGCATGTGCATTCTCTTCCCCAGCTTGTTAACTGGTAAATATTCCTGTTCTAAACTATAATAAAAAAAACCCTTTCCTGGACTATAAAACAAGAAAGAAAGAAAACCCACTCAACAACTCTAAAGAACTCTAAATCCCAAGACAGGATTTTGCAGAATGAGTATTACCAATCTTCTTGTTTCTAATTGTATTTGCTGGTTTTCATTGTGTGCCTAGGATTTTCAGAACCAACTGTTTTATAACATGGAAAGTAAGAATTAAGATACAGTGAAGCATTCTGACCAACTATCAAGGACCCTACAACTGCTTCAACTATCATACCTAACAACATTTCTTTAAGTGAGACAGTTTACTTAATTTTAACTCCAGCCAAAGCAAAGCAGATCAGTCAAAGGTGGATTCAACACACTTAACACAATCTGTCTAGAAGTATCAAGGCAGCTGTAGAAAGTGGTAAGGCCCCTTTCGCCTCCTCTTCTCCAGGCTAAACACCCTCAGCTCCCTCAACTGCTCCTCACAGGACTTGTGCTCCAGACCATTCACCAGTTTCATTGCCCTTCTCTGGACATGCTCCAGCATCTTAGTATCATCCCCTGAGTACAGGGGGACGATCCCTGCCCTGGTCCTGCTGGCCACACTGTTGCTGGTACAGGCCAGGATGCCACTGGCCTTCTTGGCCACCTGGGCACACCCTGGCTCACGTTCAGTCGCTGTCACCAGCACCCCCAGGTCCTTTTCCTGTGGGCAGCTTTGCAGCCACTCTGCCCCAGCCTGTGGCGCTGCCTGGGGCTGTTGTGGCCCAAGGGCAGGACCCGGCTCTGGGCCTTGTTGAACCTCACACCACTGGCCTTGGCCATGATCCAGCCTGTCCAGATCCCTCTGCAGAGCCTTCCTGCCCTCCAGCAGGTCAACGCTCCTGCCTGATGGTATTGTCTGTGAACTTACTGAGCATGAACTCTATCCCCTCATCCAAATGACTGATAAAGATGTTAAACAGGACCAGCACCAGTACTGAGTGGAACACCACAAGTGACCAGCCACCAACTGGATTTAGGTCCATTCACCACCAAAAGTGGTGACAGGACAGTTCAGCCCTTAAGTATTCTGTCTGAAATTTTTACACTGTTACCCTGCACTATTATGAAGTCTCCAAATCAACCATTCCTTTATGTAAGAATACCCATTGCTATCTAAGTTTCCTCCTATTCAGCCTAGGTGTTCATTTTTGTACTTGTATATAACATCAAAAATTAGTGGTTTTTTAATGAGATGGAGTAAGACTTGCTAATATTTATTTGAAAAGAGCTAAGAATGTACATGATCTACAGGCTATTAAGATATAGCTGTAGAAAAGGCTATTATAAAAATGTTTAATCCTAAACTCAGATTTCATACCTCTAGTTTAGAGGTAGGGGTGGGTATGTACCTCCTTGTGTTTATACAGCACTACATATATTATTGACCCTTAGAAATGCTGCTGCATAAAGGAGGTTTCACAGGGCACAGCTGAACAGGCTCTGCAAAAATCAAGAACATAAAAGAATTTAATCTCTGTGTGACAGTAACTTCAGGCTGGAAACAGGGCTGTACTGCCAAAAAGAAGAGAAAACAATAAACCAGAAGGCAATACCTAACATGCTGGAAGAGCAAAACCAATTCTCTGGAGGTAGCCTAACAAAACAGCTGGAATATGTTTGCTTGCAGAACTGCTGCCATATCCTGGTACAGTTTTTGGAGAAGGAAATCCATTCCCTTTCACTTTTATGTATTACTCTAGTTGGGGAACAAACAGCCTAGGATGGACTTACCTTTACCAGTGCTAAAAGCTTCCAGAGGCTGTAGCTGTTTACAAAGATTTCTACGCACTAGGCTAGCAATGAAAATACAAATGTTTCTGTTGGCATGTGGGCTCACTTTGCACAGAGTTTATAGTATGAATAGTTTATAGTAGGAATATGACAGATTGTTCCATGCAACTTCTTCTTTTTGTTGCTGTTTTTGGCTCTTAATACTTTAACAGAGTAACCAGTACACTGAAAATTAAGCATACTCCTTTTTTACTGACATTTTTTTGAAATAAAGAATCAACCCTAGAAGTCTCAATAAATGCAGAATATGCCTTTAAGCAGCCTACAGACATTCAAAGTAAAAAATCATCCCAGAAAACATGAGGGGGGTTCCCACGGGAAGTTGCAAAAATTCTCAAAGCTGAAGACTCTGAGAATAATATGCTGCATCAGATCAAACAAATAATCACACAAAATACAGGAAAACACCCTCAGCGGAGGGAAAACTAATATGTGACTTTAATGTGAAATTACTAGATCTTCAAAGTCAGGGAAAAGAGAGGTTAGATGCAGGAAAAGGGAGAGATTTTTAATGCTCCTACATCTACATCTTTCTCAACTAAAAATATGACTGGTATTACTTCAGTGGGAAAAAAATTAAAAAAAAAACCCAAACCGATCTTCATTTAGCAAAACGGTTTTTTTCACTTTATATTTACCAATCTGCTTTTTTATAGACAAAATTACTAAATCACAGCTTTCAAACACTGCTACATCAAGAAGCCAGATTTTTTAAAAGAAGTTCCAGTTGAGACTGGAATCCCTATGGACCAAAATTTGGAAATTAGTTTCTGTGTACCGCTGAAATGAATGCTTCCAGCACTATTTAATGGAGCATATGGCTTCATGACAGGCTTGACAGATGGTAGGCAAATAAATGCTTAGGATAAGGGTTTCAGGAACTTGCAACTCTGCAAGAACTGCTGATGAATCACAGTAAGGATTTTTATCTCTAACAAATCACAGGTCCATTAATTACATTTTACAATGTTTTTAGCAAGGTAACTTCCCAGGACAGTTCAAACAAGACTATGTATGTATAGCTTTTTAAGTTTCTCTTCTTTCTGTTATACTTACACTAGAATCCCTAAATTTGGGGAGTTAGAAATGTAAAGTCAAGCAGTTAAGATGAAGAGTTTTGTCTATAGAGATCTCTTGATGAGACAGGATACTACTTCTCTCAGGAAGTGAGTCTTGGAACTGGTACTGCAAAGTGTTTATATGTTGCAGAGGTCTCAGATAACAGAGTAAATTTTATGTATCCTTATAGATGTATAATGCATCATCAACAAGATACTGAGGCAGCAGTGCACCTGTAAGGGCACCTCAAGCTATGAGCTTTCATGTTGCAGGTATTGGCTGTTAAAAGGCCTGACTTGATGGACGGAACACACTTCCAGAGCAATTCAAAATAAAAACTGGGAAGAAGTATGCCCTATAAATAGGTTCATTCTCCTAGTCCATTTGAAGTGAAGGCATTCTATTTATGTCTAACCACACAGTTGATATACCTCTGTTTATATGTTCCATGAGTATGAACTATGTACAAAGAACACAACAAACCGTGGACGTTCTGGTTCTTGTCATCTTGTACATTTAATGGGACCGATTTCAAACACTACTCTTGCTTGCCTTCTTTTAGTGTAAGTGCTCACTACATCAATGAGATTATACAATAAAATTTCTTCAGTCTTGGGTGTAGCAGTAATGACCCCTTGCTAGACTAGGAAATAGAGTGTTTACATTTGGAACTAAACTGAAAAGTAACCTTAGTTATAACCTTAGAATAACCTTAGTTAGTCTGCCCATATCAGAACCAAGGGCATTTATGTTCCCAGGATGCTGAAATACTAATTAAGGAGTAAAAGTTAAAGAATAGTGGACTGTACTTTTTGCAATTACACATCTTATTTAAAACTATACTTTGTGGATTTCAAAAAAGCAGGAACAAGTGCTTTTAAATGTGGAGATAACAAAATGAGTTAAAATAAGAATATAAATTCTTGTACAGTTACATAGTTAAATTTACCCTCCTGCTGTTTCACAGTTTCACGGTCATTTTTATTTTGAAGACCTAGTCCCACATAACCTATACTGACCGCTCATTTTTTATTCAAACATAAGGAGAATGCATACAATGCAACCCTGAAAAGCAGTTTGAGTTATTTCATCTCTAGAAAACAGAATTATTGGAGAGTTTAGTACCAACACAGAATGTTAAGCCAATTATTGAACTCTACAATAAGTCTCAACTAAGCAAGAGCTGGCCAATTCATAATAAAGGTAATAGTGAACATAATTATGGCCTTCTAATAAAGATTAGCATTTTTAAAAATTTCCTGACAGAAAAAAAATATAACAGCTAGTTCTAATATTACTCCTGAAAGACCTAACACACTAATGGAAAACTTACCCTTCTTTACTAGGGAAATGGACTACTTATTGTACAGCAGCACATCCGAATATCCCAGGTCTTCTTCCTTATACTTCCTTACACTTCATAGCCATCTACATGTCACCTAACCAGGAAAACAGAGGGTACAGGACTCTTGGTAGTCCTGATTATTTTCCTTGGAATTCTAAAAATATTAGCCCGCTTAAACTGTGTAAAAAGATAACTTTCCCTTAAAAAAAAAAAAGTTCTCTTATTTAAAAGTGTTAAAGATCCTCATGATACCTTTATTTCAGTTTTCAGTAGAGACAACAGCCTGTTTTTCACAGATAGGATAATGAAACAAAGTGGTCCTTGATGGTATCTCCCAGACATGGTGGTTTTGCACTAGCAAAACACCTCCGACATCAGCAGAATTACCCTGACTTACATTAACAAGAGTCAGGGGGAAGTTTTCTCCAACCTAATCTCTACAATGCCACAAAAACATCCTGATGAATATAAACTGTTCAGATACAACAGCCTGCGGCAAGCCAACTTTCTTGTGCCAGTAAAACTCTTATAACTTCCAAGAATAGACCAGTCAATCAGACAGAATTATCCTGCCAAAGTTGTGATGCCTGTTCACCACAAAGATAAAGGTCACAACACTGGGGGAAGGGCTTTCTTTGACAAGTCTCATGAACTTGTAAAGATGTAAGTTACTGGCTAGAGTTTTGTATTGTAGGTGAAATGCTCTCTAGGGTAAACTGCAGCATCATGTTCATTCTGGAGTCTTAACTTGGAGGAAGAAATAGGTATTCATGAAAGAAACACTAGAAAAGTAGCTATTGCATGTCCTTGTCTCTCATCTTCCACCATCTGAAGATATCAGCTGACACGTGAAAGATGCTCATAGGCGCCTGGGTGAACAGGCTTCAAAACACCTAGTGGTGTTCCATGGATACATTTATTTTCAATCCGACTCTTCTCTGTGGTGCCAGCACTGAGGTAAACGAGGTGCTGTAATTCGGAGAAGAGCAAGTCTTACTCTGCAGAAGGGTAAGCACTGAGAGGCGCTAACAACCAGGAATTGAAGGTATTTGTAGGACAGACACTGAAGGATAGTGTGTTGTAGCAGCATTCCATAAGAGACCAAACCTCTGTAATGGTTTCTTTCAGAGTTACTATGGCTATAGAAGGAAAAGGTTTCTCACTAGGTCTTCTAAATCTCTACTTAGCCACTGAAGTAGTCTGTATTATCTAATCTCCAGCTGATAAAAGCCTCATTTGATTTTAGGTCTGAAGCATATTTTATTTCAAAGACAAGACTATTATTTGACTGAAACTAACAGAAACTGTTTTTCTTTCCACTTCTGTAGGCTTTCTTCATGCAAAGAATTAAATACATCTCAATTAGGGACCTGCATATGATTTATCAAGAAAATAATTTCTCTAGCTGAAAGTAAGTCTTCACACAGTCTAACCGTAGCCTAAAAATCTTTGTATTTGATATTTTACTGCCTGAGTTGCTTGGATTTTTTTCTAACACTGTGGACACTTCTGAGGTCAACACAAGTGATTTATGTTTGCCTACATCAATTTTGTTATCCCTTTTTTAAAGATACTGGGTCAGTTGTTTTCTAACCATATACTACAGACTTTGCCTTAAGTGTACTTGCAACCAGACCCAAAATTTAATGGGTTCATTCTTTCAGAGCACCCTCTTCAACATTCAGATTTCTGCAAAAAAACACTAAACTGTTTTTTAACTTTATTGACATCATATTCATTGCCTGATTAGTCACCGAGTCCCTATCCCATTCTCACTGCTCGTTCTCTCTTTGGTCTCATCTTCCTGATGCTGGAGAGCTCTTTGCTACTTCATTTTTCAACTTCTGAAGTCTAATTAATCTCACCTTTGGTGAGTTCTCTCTTCATTCTTATTATTTCTTAAGATGCAAGAGTCATGAACCAAATGGTTGTAACTTTGTTTTTAGTCCCATCACTAAATCTCTCCTTTTTATCTATGCAACTGCAATAGACTGTGAGAAAGTCACAGCAGTAGCACTGACAGCACCAGCACTGGCACCAACCAGAACATGAAATAGATGTTCTGCTTCTGGATGTTTTCACTCTGTCTGCACCACCTTCCCTTAAAAGGCTTCAACTGCATATTGTGCAAGGAGCAGAACTAAAAGAGTCACCTCCCTTACATGGTCAAGTATTACAGTGTTACTCCTTCCCAGTCTTTAATTTATTAAGCAAAAAGCAGAGGAATGCTAAGCCCTCGCACACAACACAGATAACCAGGACACATCGCTAAGATAAGACGTAAGCTGTCACGTCTGGCAGAGAGGCTGTCAGGACCATGAGGCAGAGAAAAAAGTAGGTAGTAGAAAAGTTCCTTTACTTTCTTCTCTATAGTATGCTACATCTCACAGACAACAATCATAGTAAAAGAAATCAATAAAGAGAAAGCATCTGGAGACACTTTATGAAGCACCTAAAAAAGTTAGGATTTTACTTTGTTTTCCTTCCTCCCAACCCCTGCAATGTTGTAACTAATACTTACGCAGGTGGAATAAAGGTATGCTGAATCAAGCTCTGGTGTTCGGGGATAGTTTCTGTCTTGAAAAGTGGTAACTTCAAGTGGATTTTTTTTGGCTGACAATAGTCCTGAGTAATGGACTGCTAATAATTGCAGAAATCATCAATAAATTCTAATCAAGACTATGTGAATTAGCTTTCTATCAAGAGAGTCTCCTGGCATTCATGTAACATAACTGGTGCCAACAAGCTGTTGCAGTATTTTCTCCTGCCTCTCAGTCTCACACTGGCCTTTCTTTGTTTCTGAAATCTTTCAACAGCAAAAACTAAAAACTGCCCAGGCAGAAAGGCAAAGTCATAGGATCACAGAGTCACACAATCATAGGATGAGTTGGATTGTAAGTGACTTTGAAGATCATCTAGTTCCAACATCCCTGCCGTGGGTAAGGATGCCATCCACTAGACCATGTTGCTCATAGCCCCATCCAACCCGGCCTTGGACACTTCCAGGGATGGGTTGTCCACAGCTTCTCTAGGAAACCTGTTTCAGTACCTCACTACCCTCACAGTGAAGGATGTTTCCTAGTATCTAATCTAAATCTCTCATATTCTAGTTTAAAAACATTCCCCCTTGATCTATCACTTTGTGCTCATGTGGAAAGCTGTTCTCCATCTTTTTATAGCCCTCTTTAAATATGGAAAGGCTGCAGTGAGGTCTCCCCAAAACCTTCTCTTCTCCAGGCTGAACAACCCCAGGTCTCCCAGCCTGTCCTCACAGGACCTGTGCTTTTGATCATCTTCATGGCTCTCCTTTGGACCTACTCCAACAGGTCCATGTCTTCCTGGTGCTGAGGACCCCAGAGCTGGATGCAGCACTGCAGGTGGGGTCTCACAGTGGTAGAATCCCCTCCCTCACCCTGCTGGCCACCCCTCTTATGATGCAGCCTAGGGCACAATTGACTTTCTGGGCTGTGAGTACACATTGCCAGCTCATGTCCAGCTTTTCATCCCCCAAAACCCCCAAGTCCTTCTCCTCAGGGCTGCTCCCAATGAGTTTGTCTCTCAGTTTGTACCTGTGTACAATCTGGGATTGCCCTGACCCAGTGCAGCACTTTGTGCTTGGACTTGTTGAACTTCATGGAAACCTCATGAGGCTCTCATGGACCCATTTCTCAAGCTTGTCCAGGTCCCACTGCATGGTATCCCTTCCTTCTGTTGTGTCAACTGCACCGCTCAGCTTTGTGTCATCTGTAAACCTGCCGAGGGTGCGCTCGATGTCACTGTTGATGTCACTGATAAAGATATTGAAGAGCAGCAGTCCCCAGACAGAGTCCTGAGAAACACCACTCCTCACCAGCTTCCACCTGGACACAGAGCCATTGACCACAACTCTCTGTCTGTGTCCATCCAGCCAGTTCTTTATCCATTCAATAGTCAATCCATCAAATCCATGTCTCCCTGGTTCAGAGATAAGATGTCAAGTGGGACCATGTCAGAGGCATTACACAAACCTAGGTATATGACATTTGTCAGTCTTCCCTTTTCAGCCATTGCAGACACTCCATCATACAAGGCCACCAGGCTGGTCAGGCACAATTTGTCCTTAGTAAACCTGTGCTGGCTGCCTTGGATCACCTCCTTGTCTTGCGTGTGCCTTAATGCTTCCATGAGGACCTGCCCCATGAGCTTCCCAGGCACAGAGGTGAGGCTCACCAGTTTGTAGTTCCCCCTGTTTTCCTTTGTTCCCTTTTTAAAAATAGGAGTGATGTTTCCTTTTTTCTAGTCTCCAGGTGACCACCATAACTTTTCAAATATGATGGCGAATGGCTTGGCAACAACATCAGCCAATTCCCTCAGGATCCTGGAGGCCATCTCATCAGGCCTTATAGATTTGTGCCTATTTAGCTTCATCAAGGGGTCTCATACCTGCTCTTCACTGTCAGTGATGCGAACTTTACTCCCCCAGCCCCCACATAGAGGTTCAGGGACTTGAGAGATGTGGAAAGCCTGACTGCCAGTGAAGACTGAGGTAAAGAACTCACTGAGTACCTCAGACTTTTCCATATCTGTTTTCACCAGCTCTTCCTTCTCATTTCACACGGCATTTATTTTCTGGCCTTTATTTTCTGACCTATGTACTTACACAATCCTTTCTTATTATTCTTCACATCCCTTGCCAGGTCCTATCCCATCTCCTTCCTGATCCATCCTTACACATCCAAACTGTATCTCTGTACTCTTCCTAGGTCACCTGTCCCTGCTTCCATTGGCTATGTACTTCCTTCTTATTCCTCAGTTTGAGAAGCATATCCTTGCTCAGCCATGCCAGTTTCTGTCCTGCACTCTTTGCTTTCCTAAACACTGGGATGGAAAGCTTTTGTGCTCAAAGAACAGTGATCTTGAAGTGTTTCCAGCTATGGTCTGCTCTTTGGTTCTTAAGGGCAGCTTCTCAGGGGATGGCATTCACTAATTCTTTAAATGACTAGAAGTTTGCTCTTCTAAAATTCAGCATCCAGGCTATGTTCCTTGCCAGGCCGATGTTCCTTGGGATCATGAACTCAACCAGGCATGGTTGCTACATTCCAGTCAGTCTCCAATCTTAACCTCTCTAATGAGCTCATCCGCACTGGTCCCGGTCCAGTAATGCTTCTCCTTTGCTCAGTTTTATCTAATAAACCCCATGAATACAATCTGCCTGGCTCATGTCTTGTAATATAGAGGAACCATACGTGCATACTAGGAACTGAGCTACAGGGAACTCATGTTCAGAACAATCACCACTATACCCAAGGAATACTGTGTGGTAAGTCAGACACTTGGCTTTAAACCTCTAAACCAAACAAACTCAAAACTCAGTATTACCCTTTGGGCCCTTCAAATTCACTAGATTTCATCTGTCTCCCTTAGGAGCAGACTTGCCCAGTCACAAGGATGATTAAAATACTTATCAGGGAACTCAGGTTCCTCAGTACCCAAAGTGAGGCTTTGCAGTCAATCATATTCCTTGTTGCTACCTGTAGGTCATGGTGTGAACACACAGCTCCGTATTTCATACCATCAAGTTTTCCTACGCAGGCTCTGTAGTACCTCGCTCAAATGTTACAAGCACCTTGTGCAACACACAAGAAGGACAGCACTTTTAAAAGTACTTGAGACACTTTACAAAATAATGGAAACTGATCTGTGTCCCAATCCCAACAGGCAACTTCCTGATTTTATCTCAGAGGGTAAAACTAAACTCATATGCCTAACTTCATAGCCAGATGCAGACCCAGGGGAGCACCGCAGAACTGAAATCCATTTGTAAGCAGGCCAACAACTACAGCACAGCTCTGCTCTGAATCTCTGAGAAAGGACTGTGGAAAGCCACTGCCTCTTCCCTACTCTTCACGGAGTTAAGTGGTCAAAGTAAAAATAGCCAGCACAGCTCCTTGCTGAGTCTGCCTTTGCCTTCAAATCTGATGTGATAATCCTGTCCACCACGGGCAGGAGGTGCAAGGATACTTTTTATGGAAACAGTACTTTAGCCCAGTCTCACTAATGTGCGATGGAGTGAACTGCCACTGATGCAGATCTTGCTGGTGAACAGGGATAGGTAAATGCACCTTTAAAAAATACAGAAAGCAGATGGCATGCAAAGCTGGGATTTATTACTCCACACTTGCAGGTGCTGCAAATAGGTTACTGTTGTAGTGATCAAGCTATGAAATTACTGCCCATGTTAAAACTATCAAGAGCATGCAAGTTACATACACGTTATCACAGTGAGATTGTTACCATCCCAAATTTGGGAGCACTATGAGCAATTAAAGAATCTGCTTTCTAGAAAGTAAAATCACTTTTAGGAAGTTACACTGGTGGAGTCCTCATATGCAGGCCTAGGTTTTAAGGCCTTGAGTACAACTTTGGCTTATAAATTCCTCTCTGAAATCTGGATGATAATACAGAGTTCTAGAAACGAGATTCCATAGGAGAAAACAATTCTCTGAAGAGCTAAATGTTTAATTCAATTTAATTGAAGTTTGTACATATAGAAACTGAGAGTTATCCCTCCTTTCAAGGAAATACAGCCTTGAAGAAATCCCACCATGGACTTTATGAGAAGCCCCTTACTTCAGACATGAAACTGGCCAAGAAGCCTATGGCATCTGATTCTTCTCAGTCAGACTATTATGGTATGAATAATGCTGTCAGCATGAAAGCATGGTAGGTCAGACTACAAAACACACAATTCCTTGCAGCCTCCAGAAAATAAAAACCATCACAACGTAAATCTCTTCTGTCAGCTTTTTAAAAAAATCACAGCACAGATTTTAGCATGGAGCAAAAGGAATCAGAAATGGATGCAACTCCTAGACAACAGCCTTTGGTACAATAATAATAAAATTTAACTGAGTAAATACTGACTCAGTGGTTATTTGCTATGAGTAGAGTTACTAAAGAGCACAATCTTGTTCACCTGTATTAAATATGTTGTTAGGTCAAGTGAAAAACCAATATTCCTGCCTTTTTTTAAAAGAAAAGTTAATTTAGTCATAATGCAAAACCCTTAATTTCAGATGAAATATTTGTGCTCTCACTACAAACAATGGAATCAGGTCTTAAGTGAATTCACTTTTAACTGCTAGAAATTACTCTTAAGTTACTTTTTACTAGGAATAAGTTGATTGTAAAATTCTTTTTCCCAACTATTAATAAGTTTACCCTTTTGAACTTAACACATTACCAACACTTATCTATTCTTTCTCTTCCCCCAAATGATAAAATTCAGGACAAATCCACTGTGTTTAAAACTAACCCAGACTGTCAACCTGAATGCCTGTATCTGGACTGAGTTTGCTAAGAGCAAGCATTTATTTTAAGAACAGTATTTATAATAGTGTTATTTTCTGCTGTGCGTGAGGGAAAACACAGACACGACAAGATCAGAATGAACAAGAAACGAGATCAGAAAAATTGTGCAGCATTTCTCAGGGGCAGGTCTACAAAGTTCATAGCCAAAATTTTTGTGGGAGAAGAGGACTAGTTATTTAAGTCCTGCTGGATACTCACCCACCTTAGCCACCCCTGAAGGTGCAAATAATAAATGCTACATGGAGCAACGGAGCACAGTGCAGGTACCTGTAAGCTCAGGGTGAAGGAGCTATCTGTTGAGCAGGAAGCAGTCTGGGCCCGTCAGTGTAGCACTGTGCCCCTGTTGGCTGTTCACAAGCCAGGTTTGGTGCTTTGCTGGCACAAACATACAGGCAGTGGGACTCCACAAAATATCCCTGCACTGCTCTGCCTGATACCATGCAGACATACAGGCTTATCCAGGCTTCCACAAAAAACACTGCAATGTTTTGTGAAGAAGGTGTAATTCAGGCTTTGCTGAATCTGTATCTTCCTTACTGCAGCAGTGCTCAGAATGTTCACAAGCTTTACATGATTTCACACTACAGTACTGTCTGTGGACATGCAACCCCATCTTCTGAGTTGTGTTCTTGAGAACTCTTCCCCTTCCATGTCTTACGTCCTTCTGGCCCGGCTTCAGCCACCCACACTGAGATTTATGAAGAGAAGCAACCCAGGAGGTTTGTGCTGGGGGATGGTGACTCAATCACAGCACAGCTTAAATTTCTCCTTTCCAGGACAACAAGTGTTTTATACAAGGGCTTAGTGCCAGAAAGAAATGAGTACGTAATAAAATGGATGAAAATAAAAACCAAAGAAGTAAAAGAAAAACCAATACTTCTGTGCAGATCTTTTTTTCTATATTCTCCATCCATTTTTTTAATAAACTTTAACAAAAGGCTTTCTTATTTCCATTCAAATCTCTAGTGGTTCTCATGAGTCCAAAAGTTAAATGTGCTTAATTATGTTGCTGAACTGGTACCAAGAGGAAAATGTCAACTATTTTGCTTTACTGAGGATTAAACACCCATTATAAAGCAAGATTAGTTATGTGGACCGTAAGAACTGTTTCCAAGACATCTGCTAACAAATTCAGTACCTTACAGACAGAAATACCACTCCCTACGAAGAGGGGAAAAAAAAATGACACCAAGGTGAATAGGTCTGTGTAAATAAAGCTAAGTTGGAAGGTTTGTTGTTCTGAAAGGAGGGAAGAAGTAATTTCAAAGTACAAAATAGATGGGTTCATCCTCTTGCTTCTGATCTCTCATCATTGTTTTAATTTATACAGAAAAACAGGATATTGTGGACACACTTTGTAAAGAAGCCAAACGATTCTGCAGTATAACTACAGCTAGCTGAGAGGTTTACCTGTGCTGAGACTACAGATTGCATGGGTTCCTCCTGCCTAGCCCCTGCAGACTCCTCCTTTGTCTTTAAACAGAAGTACCAATAGGAAAATTCTATTTTCTAGAGGAAAAACTCTAATATTGCACTTAAAGTCCATCAAACCAATTCGCTTGACCAAGGAGCAGTCATCACTGCTAAGTTAATTGTAGCTGAGATGGACTTCAAAGCTTACAGGAGGACGATCAGTTTGTCAGATCCACATGAGGAAAGAAAACCTTCTAGAATAAACAGCTACTGAATGTTAAGAAATTAATTTCCTTCACTGAGACTCTGCCCATATGGATTCCACTCACTTGGGGTGACTTTCCAGCACTCTTCCAAGTCACAGGGTAACGTTTATAAGATGTAAAAATAGGTAATTAAATAAGGAGCACATAAAACAGCTCTGAGGCATAAGCAACATGCACAGAGGAAACACAGTCGACTCCTTGCCCATTTTGTCTCAGGTATGGAAATACTCTTAGACATGCTAAAGCATTGCCAAGACTCTCATCCATTCATTACTAACAAATTTTAATGTGCTGAATGATTCATTTCAAGAATTTCTAGAAAAGATACTGACAGGCTTTCCACAACTCTTTCCAGTGAAACAAAGAATTGACTGATCTGATAAAAATAACAAAGTTCTCTGAAAAATATGACATGTGGGCCTTGATAAATCCCAGTTTTAATGGTGGCTGTAAGGATAGAAATGGAAGGGTCTGACAGGTTAGTTCAAGCTGCAGTTAAGAATCATTACAGTAAACTCAGCAGGACAGCCTACTAAAACATCATTTCAGTGAGTTACAATAACCTTAATTAACTCTCTGATTATGCTGGCTGAGTGATACCCACCACAAAGACAATATCTGCAAAGAAGCAAAGTCAGATTGAAAATGGACAAGGAGCATACAGCTCACAGACTGGTAACAATGACAGTAAAATCCTCAAATTGGCAAAAGCAAGAATGCATCAAGCATCTTAAGCATTTCTAAATGATGGAGGAGAAGAAGAAATCACGTTTGTGCAGAGATTTGATGAAAAGAAGTGAACGGATCTTTAGTTGTACCTGATAGGGAGTTGATTCATTTGAACATGAGAAAGTACTCTTAGAGATCTAAAAGCTCACAGCAGTGTTCCTGAGACCGTACTAATTTGATTTTAGACAACGATTTCTTGTATTTTTGAAGAGTGATCTACTCAATATTCTGTTAACTAGGAGGGGTGTAGAATTAGCTCTTGATTCTGGAAGACTCAAGACCTCAGAGATGATGTGGACCACTACCCAAGGGCTGACAACCATTGCTGACTGGCCCACAAAGGAGCTATCCTTATGGTCCCATCATGTTCCATCTTCTCTAAGAAATCAATCTGCACTTGGGAGGAAAGACACTGAGAAAAATAAGACACTGGATGATTGCAGAGATAAAACAACCCATCAGACTACTCCAGCACTGAGTGATCAGCCAGTCAGGAGAACCTGCTAAAGAACTTAATTCCACAATTTACAAATAAACCTGTGACTCAGCTAATTTCCTAATACAACTCAGCAGTAAGTGTACGGAGGCATTTGCTATATCTATATTATTCCTCTCTGGAATCACAGAAAGATTCTGCAAGCCAGTCAAACCATCCATAACTACACATACTATACCTCAGATCCATAGCGCCAAATGAAATAAACAAAAAAGAGCAATCTTTTAAGGAAATTTACAGACTATGGCTTAGTTCACATTGTAATATTTTGGCAACCTCATGATGTTGCTTTAGTGGTAATAAATGCTACTTGGACAACAAAACCATAGTAAGTTTCATCAACAGCAAAGCCCATACTTCTTATAAACTCAAATGAGTGATATAATTGATAAAAGTGGTGAAAACACGAAAATTCTCACTGGGTTCCCAGTCAAACCAGTTAGGATACAAAACTATTCGTGCATGACAGTCACGAACAATATATATGGGCAACACATCTTCTCTTTAACATAAGTAACACACCCCTCCATGTATAATAGGCAAGTTTGTGAAAATGCCGTAATTGCCTTTGAAGTGTACTTTCCACAAACCCAAACTTACAAGTCTGATAACTTCTAACAAAATGTATTACAGCAGCTAATGTTGTTTCCAACTGTTTCTCTTGGTTACAAATGTACTGGAAAGCTTTGCACAAGATGCAGTCTGTGTAACTTTCTTATTATGGGGTTGTTTTCCTCAGTGTGTGGGATGTTAACAGGTGTACTCATCATGATGTTCCACACCAAATGCTGTCTCATGTTGCTTTAGTCATCAGTTTGAGATTCAGATCCAAAATGCATAACTTCGCACCCTCTTTTGTAAATGTTTCAAGAGTCAACTCCCAAAGGAAGTATAACCTTCAGGACAGAGTGCCTGTGACTCCATGCCTTATGAAAACCTCATTGTCCTTTTCACACAAGCACTAATAGAATGATTAGAAACAGCTGTTGACATATACAGTATTCAGCTATGGCTGGGCTAGAAGTAAGGATAAAGCAAGAGACAAAAGCTGCTTTGCTGCAGACAACTAGCAAACACACACATTTCTGTGAGTATAATGAGAGAGAGAGATGTGCTTTGGCAGCAACATACCCCAACATAATTTTGTCTTTCACATAATAAAACCAGCTGGCATAGTGCTCAGAGTCCTTGTGAGGTGAATTTGGAATCATAAAATATCTCAATTTGGAAGGGACCCATAAGGATCACCAAGTCCAACTCCCTGCTCCATGCACGATGACCTAACAACTAACCATATGACTGAGATCATTGTCCAGATGCTCCTTGAACTCTGACAGACTTGGTGCTGCAATCACTTCCCTGGAAATCCCGTTCCAGTGACAAATTGCACACATATGTACTGTATATCCACAGAGAATGAGGTTTGATTGCAGAGTTCACAGTAGTAATGAAGAAAAGTCCAACCAGCTGGAAAGCATGCGGCCATGCTCTCCAGATGAATTGCAGTAATCCCTAGGGTTATTCATGCCCTTCCTGGCTGAGATAAAAACCACTTTCCATTATTATTTCAGCATTCATATGCCTATAGAGTAAGTTAACTCCTCATCAGTAGGACAAAGAGAATGCACAGTGATCAGATATTCTAGCGTTTAGTGAACTTTTACACAACAAATGTAATTCCTTTAAAGATTCCAGGTTTGTTTTAGCCTCCAAATTCTGCCATGGCTCAGCAGCAGGAAGATTATGCCTTGTTCTGGAAAAGACACTGTCCACTTCTTTTAATACAACAACTGACTTAGTATTAGACAGTCTGTCTCTGCCCCATTCCCAACAGCATGGCCTGTGATGGGCTAAGCTCTGCAAGCAAAGGCAGGGTTTTCTGAATATACATACAGAAAAACAGCTGTCATTGCTATGCTGTAGTATGCTGTGTTAATAGCCTGACTTGCTGCTCGTTTCCTGAATAAGACAGGAGACCAATCTTCTTAATGCATGGAAATAACAGAAACAAACAAAAAGGCTGATTAAAGTAAGCCGGTCCCTGGAAAATGAAACTTACCTAACAATATAAGACACACCTGGGCATAAAATGACACAAATGAATTCTAGTATTGGGCCTTGTCTCATTAAGGATTTGGTAAAAACTTCATATTTAGTGCAACAATGAAATACCAGCTGGGTCTGGAACACAAACTACAGAAAAACAAAAAAATCCAAAGCATGAACAAGGAAAAAACAATACTTAAAGCCTTCTCAATTCCCACCCTTAAACAGGGACCTTTTCTATTCTAGTCTCAAGTCCTGCACAGTCACTGCTGCATACAGAACCCAGGGGTTTTTCAGCAATACAAAGGTCTAAGAAGGCAAGGAAGGAATGATTTTTAAGCTCTCTAATTCTACAGAAACTATCAGGAAGACTTTATTATACCAGAAAAGAAAAGTGACATAATAAATTATAAGGTATAATAAAGAGGTATTCTCCTTACATTCTTCTGCAGAAACTTAGTGAGGTGAACCTCAATAATGTCAAGACTAAAGACTGGTAAGATCCGTGGTCTCTTTCAGGAAATGCAGTAATCCTATGAACTAAGCACAGGGAAAACACCCTCCGTTAACACAGGAGTAAGAATGTTTCATATTCATTAGCCTTTCCAGGCTTACTACAGTGAGGTCAGCTGGTTCACTGTGCCTATGCTCATTGACAAAGATGCAAACCAGATGTGAATATAACCACTACATGTGTTACAAAACTGTACTGACAGTGATTCAAACTGGGTTATCAGTAGTCTGAATTACCTGAGTAACAGACAAAGAATGGCTTTAGATATACATCAGAAGTCACTGGTTGCCTCCACAGTTGCTTCTTCACCTCCCAAGTACCATGACTGGGATAGAAACAGTGCAGTTTCTCCAGATGGGCAATTTCTTGATTTTGAAGAGAATTAAAAAATAAATAATATAAGGCAACATGAAGGTTTTCCATAAATCACCTTGCTGCTACCCAGTAAACTACAAGAGTGCAAAGGTGCAGGCAGGCTCAACAATCTTGGTGGTGTAAGGACTTTGCAGCAAAGGTCTCTTCACAGGGACAGAGTATTATAACTTAGATTGGAAGTCACCATGGAAGGTCTCTAGTCCAACATCCTGGACACTGAACTTCTTCTTTCAAATTTCTTTGCCTCTTGTCCTCCCACCATGCACAGCTGTGAAGTGCCTGGCTCCAGCTTCTCAACAGCCGCTCCGCAGGTGTAGGCAGCTGCTGTTAGGTCCTACCAGAGAAGCTGTCCTTCTCCAGGCAGAACAAACCCAGTTCCCCAGACTCTCCTCTTAGGGCCTGTGCTCCAGCCCCCATCTGTGTTGGTGATCCTATGCTGAACTCACTCCAGTTTACTGATGTTTTTCCCGTAGTGGGGATCCCAAACCACACACAAGTATCTGGGAGTGGTTTCACACATGGTAAGCAGAGAATAAACATTTCCCCCAGTCTCTGCACCATATTCTTATTCATACAGCCCAGGATGTCACTGGCCTCTTCTGATTCCAGAGCACACACCTGCTCAGACAACTGTCCCTAAGGATGCTGGGCTGTGTCTGCAGAGCTGTTCCTCAGTTCCTCTGCCGCAGCCTGCATCACTGTAGGGCTCTGCCTCTCTGAGGGCAGGATTCATGGTTTATCCTTGCTGAATTTCATTAGGTCTTTGCCATCCATTCCTGCCAGCTGTCCAGGTTCCCCTGACTGTATCAAGAACAGTGTGGCCAGCAGGACCACAGCAGAGATCATCCTCCTGTACTCCTCACTGGTGAGGCTGCACCTCAAGTACTACATTAATTTTTGGGCCACTCACCTCAAAAAGGACTTTGAGGTTCTGGAACATGTCCAGAGAAGGGCAACAAGGCTCCTGAAGGACCTAGTAAACATGTCATATAAGGAATGTCTGAGGGATCTGAGTTTGTTTAGTCTGTAAAAGAGGAGGCTAAGGGGAGACCTTATCACTCTCTACAACTTCTCTGCAAGAAGGTTGTTACCTGGTGGGAGTCTGTCTCTTCTGCAGTGCCTACAGTGAGAGCATAAAGGAAATGGCCTTAAGCTAAGATAGGGGATATTCAGATTAAATATCAGAAAAAATTTTTTTTCACTGTTAAGAGTGGTCAGGCACTGAAATAGGTTGCCCATTGAGGTGGTGGAGCCACCAGCCCTGGATATGTTCAAGAGGTGTCTGGATCTGGTGATGGATTTAGCGGTTTAGGGGTGACAGTGGCAGTGCCAGGTGGGCAGTTGGACTGGATGATCTTGTAGGTCTTTTCCAACCTTGATGATTCTATGACTGGGTGGCTCTGCTCTCCAGCACACCAACAGGAACCACACACACAATTTGGTGTCATCTACAAACTTGGTTTGAGTGTCCTCCATCTCCCCCACTGACAAAGACATGTAACAGGACAGGTCACAGAACAGACCCCTCAGTACCCCACTTTTTACCAGTTCATTAACCATGAGTCTGAGCATCAAACCAGACTTTTACCTACCTAGTTGTCCACCCATCCAAACCATAAAGTCCTGAGTTGGATATAAGAATAATGTGGGACAGTTTCAAAAGCCTTGCTAAAATGGCAGTAAATGACATCTGCTATCTTAACCGCATCAACAGATTTCACCATTCCATCAACCCAGGCAATCAGGTTGGTTAAACATGATTTATTCTAGTGTCTCCCTAATGATGCCATTTAGATTTGGATTGCCTGGTTTTACACTAGCTGTCCTTTCTCTCTCTTGCAAACTGTTTGGTTGTAGAACTTGCCTGGGAAGGGAAAGGAAGAAAGCAGTTTCACAACTATATGATAGTGTTCATAGAAAAAACACAGAAAGAAGAAAGTATAATATGCCATAGATATAGAGTGTTACTACAGAATCAAAGAATTGTTGATGCTGGAAAGATTTTAGGCCTTTTTCATTTCCCCACAAAAGGAAACATGAGACAATGTTTCTCCTACAAAATTAATATAATAATTCGAGTGATTATTACTTAAAGTAACATCTAGTCTAACAGGACTCTCAAACTTCTTCAAATAATTTTAAGTACCCTGGCTCTGCCACAGTCTTATAGTGATCTTCTTCAAAACACACAGAATGTAAAGAACAATTTACCGTCCTCTTAATTAGTAAACAACCTAACAAGATTATACTTTAATACACACTAGAAGTAGAATTTTAAACACACTGTTTTGAAATTCTGTGCCAGAAAAGTTTTCTTTCAAATCAGTAGGAAGCATTCTTCATGAAGGTCACCCGTTGAAAAAAAGTCCTTTGATGGGAAAGGTTGCTCTTGGGTTGATACCAGCTGTGCTGTCCAGCAAGGGCAAAACATGTTCACACATGCCGAGCCACCAGGGAGCTTTTCTAAGTTGAAGCACATAATAAGACTGCATAAGACCTTGAAAGAAAAGGAGCCTTTAAACTTTAAGTGGTCACAAAGTCTTCTGTAACTGACTTGCTGCAAAATTCCTCAGACTGTTTTAATTAAACCACTTCTGGACTTTTTACCAGGACATTTGTAGGAATTCCTGCTGTTTATTCATAGCTGTATACTTTCTGAGATGTAAGACAGATGCAGCACTAAGAAATCTGGGATTTTCTATTACCCAACATCAATCTATTGCACAGTACAAGGCCTGCTCCAGGCATTTTGAAAAATGTTTCTTTTTCTCAGGTAGTTTTTCAGATATGGCACATTTAGCCTAGACAAACGTCTGTTTGTTTGTGAGAACTACAAATATACATACTTCTAAACAGGAGTCAATCAAGTTTACAAAACATATTTATTTCTCACCAAGCACCAAATCTTGCTCTAACTGTGGCTGAAAAACAGATCTCATTCTCAGCCAAAGATTAAGCTGGAAACAGAGCACTGCATAGTTTTCAACTCATCTTTTCTTCTTACATGAAGAAAGCTTTCAATACTGAGTACTTTATGTACTGCAAGCTTCACACTGCACAACCAGTGAACCTGCTCATTTTAAGCTAAGCAGCTACCGCAGTCCACTCCATGCACAGGCCAGAATCCAACTGCCTTTGTATAAGAGTAAGAGCTGTGTGTTGTGTAAGGCTGCTCTGCAGCCTGCCATTCTCAGCAGGGAACAGCTGCCTTCAGGCCCAGAACTGGCCAGGGAATCCCTTTCAGACCCAAAAGCTAAGCTGTGTGCCAAGTAAAAGAAGGCAAGCCATGGGACTGCTTAGCCTCTCTTGCCATCCATCCATAAAGGACAACACAGATACTCAGATATAACTGAAATATCAATATTCTACCAATATTTCACAGGACGGGACACCAACATGTTTTCTGTCCTTTTCTTCACAAGCAGCCACTGAAGAACACAGGATCAATTCTCTCCTGTAAATGTCAACAGTATGCAATACATTGATGTATGCTCATTCTTATCTTTCACTGAAAAAGTTTTTGAGCATACAGCTGCTGTTGTCCTGTAAAGTGTTAAGAATAAACATTTACCCTATATACATATAAAATGTATATCCTGTTATGACTGTAGAATGTTTTCACCAGTGCAGGCTAGGATAATGAAACACTGGATAGTCAAGCATATGGTGGGTTTGCAACAGTCAAATATGCCACACTATACTGAAGCATACCAAATCCAGCATCAAAGAAAACATAAAAGCCCAAGACAACTCCCTAAGAATATCTTTGAAAATGTTTGTGTCATAAATGAAATTAGAAGGTTGGCTTTCACATGTTTAATTGTTCAGTGTCCAAATTAAGAACTGTTAAAATGGTTAATTATAGAAGTGTTAATTGTTGAATGTAACCCCAAGTTAGAGAGTTTATTCCCTGTTGGTTTCTTAAGATTTTACTCAAGTTCCCTCGTTTAACTGGTTTCAAGATGTGTAAAACTTTTCAATCCCTTTCCAAGTTCAGAAACACCCCTCACCCATACCCCAGGGACTATTCTTAGAACTCGACCGTTAACCTGCAACTTAGCTCCGTGGCAACGTGGAATTTTAATGAGGACTTTCCCGCCTTTGGAAACTGGTAACATCATCACTGACTACTTCCCCTAGACAACAGCGAGCCATTGGTCAGAAGATATTACTTCATCCAAGGACTACACCAATCACCCAGTGCCATGGAGGCTGGACAAGGGGCGGTCTGGGGAGGGGACAAGAGGGCATAAAGGAAGNTTGGGTCAAAAGCCAGTTCGGCTACAAGGGTCTCCGATCCCTGTGTTCCCGGGTTTTTGATTTTTTTCTCCTTGGAAGTTTCTTTCCGAATTAATTTTTCCTTTAATAAATTCCTTTTATTTTTAATTAAACTACAAGAGTTGTCCCCATTTATTTTTCACAGTTTGCAATGATAAATCACCTCCACTGCTTAAAAAAGATTCAGGGACGAAAGGATAGCAGCTAGATTACAAGTACATTGTAGAAATAAACTAAGAGGCACAGCTAAAGAACATTAGAGCCTTGTAATGATAGTTGGTTTTTCCTCCACAAGGCTTCTCAAACATGTCCTATCTGTGTAACATTTAGCTGTAGAATATATCTGAAAGCTGATACAGAAAAAAACTAACATGTTTTACTAAATACACAAGTATACAGAGGACATACGGATACTTTTAATATTGCAATGTTATTTTTAAAATTACAAATCCTGAATATCTTTCCCATCACTGTGCTCCACAACTTTATATTACGTTTCAAACATGCTAAATTACATTCATTAAAGTTTTATGCAGTTGTCCTTCTACAGCATTCCAGAACACAAATCGTCCTTCTGCTCTATCTAATTTAAAAACTGCTTGTATGTGACATGGACTCAGTTTGACAGAGGTGTCTTAAAAAATTCACAGTGAGCCTCTTTCAGATAAGAGGGAGTGAGACTGAATTATCCTGCTGAAGAAAGATAAAAAGAGTAAGGTCATGGCTGGCATAACTTGAACAAATCACAGTCATAGAGTGAATGCAGTATCAACCACGCAGAAAGATGTATTTATGATTTGGAGAAGCCTTTATTTTGAAAAAATCCCTTAAAACTCTACAGTAAAGAACGTCTATGTAGAGAAAAAGAAACACACAGTGCCTACCCTGCTTCTGGCACACTTTTTCAGACAATCAACAACACCAAAGAAATGCACAAGAAAAGACAGACAAAAATCCACATGGGATTTGTATCTTAAGAATTCATGTAAATAATGACAAAGGCACAAGTGGAATGTGGTTTGCTGTTCTCCATAGCCTCAGGTATATATTTGAAGAAAAAGAGGAGACACTGAATGGGAAGGAAATGAAGAAAGAGGAGTACGGGGAAGAATATGGGAATATGGAAAGTAAGAAAGAGAACAAAAATAGATAAAAATAAAAGGAAGTGTTTAGCAAAAGAATAGAAGAAATACAAGCTGTAAGGGAGGGACGGAGAGGAGGGAGGGAGGCAGGAAGGTAGGAAGGAAGGCTGAGAGAAGTGTTGGACTTCATGATCTTAATGGTCTTTTCCAACCTAAATGTTTCTATGACCTAAGCAAAGCTTCTTGGTGTGCTTCAGACAAAATGCACCACACTCTAAACCACAATGTTTCTCACTGCCAGGGTCAGCCTCCTTCCTGCACCCAAGACAGACTGGTTAGAGCCCATAGTATGTCTGCCCTTCACCACATCAGGACGTTTCTTTAAACAAGTCAGAACATTCACTGTCACCCCAGCCCCCCTTAAAAAGCTGTCTCTAGATGACCAGACAATAAACAGACAATCAGCAGACAGAACACTGATGTGTCTAAGTTGCATTAAGATATAAAGTAGCAGGGTGCAGCACAGTCAGGTGTTTAGCTTTGCCCAGGCTAGGTGTAAGCACTTACACGCTGTTGAAATAACCTTGCTGTAGAAACAACCTATCAGATGATGCTAGTCACAGTAATATTCTCCCAGAAACCCTTTTCTCCAGTACCATCTTGACTGGTATTTTATACACACACTCAACTTCGTATTTCCTACTTAAACAATTTTTACTCACCCTTGTGATTCTCATTTTGTACACTGTTAGCTAACATCTCAGTATTTCATTTACTTTCCTGTTACGCAGGCATCAGATAAATCAGAATACAAGGATATGAAACAAGAATAGTTTTTTGAACAGGGAACACAGGTTCGCATACCCCAGAACAAAGAGAACACCAGCCTTAGGGTACATATTGCCAGGGAATTGAAGTCTGGAGACGTACTGCCACAATCCTGTTGATGTTGGAGCATATTAAAGCAGATGTTTCCTGTCAAGTGTTATCCCCTCCCTACAGTACATACTAGTATATTCCAGCAATCACTTCAAGCAAACACATGCAACAGTAGTTAAATATTTCGAGTTAATTCGCTTGTAATTCACTGCTCCATTTGTTAATGCCATATTCCTAAGCAACATTTAGAGTCCTTTGGATTATTGCTTCCTTCTTTTTTAGTTTAATAACACCCTTTGAAAAAGTTTTAAGCAACACAACATGCACACAAGTTAAAAAGGAACAGATTTTCTAAATCCTTTCTTTAAATTACTGTGCGTATTTTTTTTCTTTAATACCATTAAGGTAAAGCTCCAGTTCAATTATTTAGGCTAAACTGTGGCCACACAGTTTATATGGACACACCATACAAAGAGGTGGTTTTCAGTCGCTGTCTAGCATAAACTTCAGGGAAGACCTCCATGACATCAGGAGCAAACGTTCATTTGCTGTCTAGTATAAACTTCAGGGAAGACCTCCATGACATCAGAAGACAGTAGCCTAGTGGACAAGAACTGATCCAGTCCCCCCACAGGAGAGCCACTCTTATTACCAAGGTTCAGAAGCAGGCCAAAGAGCCAGCTGAGTACACTACAGTACCATTAATTTGTAAACACAAATCAAATTATGCCATTCAGATAACAGTGGGGCTCTCATGACCAAAGAACTGTTATTATTAACATCATCAAGCACAAAAGTACTTCTAGCAGAATTCAGCTTTCTCTCAAGCAAAAAACATGAAGGGATGTTCACATACAAGATACTTTTAAGCACCATTATCTCTATTTCCCTACTCTAGTAATATCTGTTCGGAAAAAATTTCCAATTGTTTTAGTTTCCCATGGAGTAGTGACCATATTATTAAATCCTAGTTAAATGTGCTTAAAGTTGGCATTTCCTAATTTCTTCAGGAAGACTAATAAGTAAAACATAAGCTTCTTTTCATTTCCTAGGTACTATTTCCGCCATTTTACTGCACCTACTATTATAAATGTTGTTGTGTCCTTTTCAATCCTCCTTATTTTAATACAGTTTCTCTATTGCCAGAACTAGAACAAAACACAGAAAGTAAGAAATACCGGCACTCAACAGCACAGGAGAATTTTTTTAAGCACTCTGTTTATTAAGTGTGCTTTCCCTCCCTTGTTAATCAGATGTTCTTATTCTTGTCCATATGATTACATGATGTAGCTAACAGTTGGCCTGAAAGTCCTTTTCCTTTATTTCTTTCTAACAAAATACACTTTTCAAAGTACTTTTAAACAACTGTTTCCATGGAACTGGATGGTACTAAACATGCATTAAAGGCCAAATTATAACTAACTCAAGCTGTCATATTTAAGATTAAGTCTACCACAGTAAGTAGGACATGTCTAAGAAACCCATGGATGTAGACTGGTATGAATATGAACAAAGCTTATCACCTAATCTCTGAATTTATGAAGATCTGCTATGCATCTACTACCTCAAATGGGATAAATACTAATTTGAATGAATGACAAATATGAGATAAATATTTAACTATTTAAGAGATTTGGTTTAGATGTTGTACTGGGTGTACATGGCAGGGTTTGTTAACTGGGGGCTGCAGGGGTGGCCTCAGTGAGAAGAAGCTCAGGCTGCCCGATGCCAGACACAGTTCCAGTCAGCTCCAACAGATCCAGATGGGCACAGATGAGCCTAGCAGCCAAGCTGCTGCCCCTTCTGAGAAAACACACTTTTAAAGGGCAAAAAGCCGTCCAGCAGTGGAGACTGGGGAAGAAATGCCTGGGAACACCAAGAGAGAGAGAGGCAGAGGAAAAGATGCTCCAGGTGCTGCATCTCCCTGCAGCCCATGGAGAGAACAGTGGTAGAGCAAGTGGATATTTTCTGACAGAAAATGCAGGTGGTGAAGAGCCCACACTGGTCTAAATATTTAGTAGTTGCAAAGAAGGCAAAAGCCAAAGAGTTTTGGAAAATTATGCAAACAGTGTAGATTACAGGAATCATGAATGCCTTATGCATATTCTTTTACACTACTGTCCCAGTGTAAGATGCCCTTGACACTTGTGGAACTTTTCCTTATGTTTACAGACACATGAAACTGGAAATCAATGTGAAACCTACACTGAGAATCAACCTCTCCATCAGCCTCTCCTTCAAGCAATAGAATGGATTTCAGACTGTGATATTCTATAGTTTTACTGAAAAATGTATCTTACAGACAACCATCTTTCCTGAAGTTCATCAGTTTCTTATGGTGGGCTTCCCTGGGAATTCTGGAATACCTGAAGGCTCAGTAAGTCATGCAGTGAACCTCCCAGGAAGGTGTCTATGATACTTCTAACTGTGTTCCAATCCATGTAGTCAGCCCACATACACCCACCCAGGGACAAATAAGGAGCTAGGGAGAGCTTATGGGTCAGGATTAAAGGGAGAGCAGGGACAGGAGACATTACAGTGAGGCTCTGCCACAGGTCACCTGACGAGGAAGTCTCTCTACAAACAGATAGGAGCAGCCTCACATTCATAAGCCCTGGTGCTCATGGGGGCTTTCAGTCACCCTGGTATCTGTTGAAGGGACAACACAGCAGGGCAATAGCAACCCAGGAAGTTCCTGGAGTGCATGGATGAAAATTTTCTTCCCCAAGTGACAGAGAAGCTAATAAGGAGACATCCTAAGCTGAACCTTGATCTCACCACGAGGAGGGGCTGGTGAGGAATGCGAAGTGCAGTGACCATAAAATGGTGGAATGCAAGATCCTCAGGGCTGTGAGGAGAGCACACAGCAAGCTCACTACCCTGGACTTCAGGAGAGCAGGCTTTGGCCTCTTCAAGGATCTGCTCGATAAGAGTACCATGCGATAAAGCCCAGGAGGAAGGAAGGCCCCAAGAAAGCTGGGTAACATTCAAGGATCACCTCCCTCCAAGCTTGACAGAGATGCATCCCAAAAAAGAGGAAGTCATGCAAAAACACCAGGAAGCCTGTGTGAATGAACAAGTTGTTCCTGGACAAACTTAAACACAAGAAGAAAGCCTACAGAGGGTAGCAGCAGGAACAGGTAGCCTGTGAGGAATACAGATGAACTGTCCGAGTAGCTGGGATAAGGCTAGGAAAGCTGAAGCCCTGATAGAATTAAATCTGGCCAGGGATGTCAAAAGCAACAAGAATACTTTCTATAGGTACACGGGTGATAAAAGGAAGACTAGGAAAAATGTGGACTCTCTCCAGAAAGAAACAGGAGACGTGGTTACCCAGGACATGAAGAAGGCTGAGGAACTGAGTGGCAGTTTTGCCTCAGTCTTCAGCAGCCACAATGCCTGAGCTGCACAACTAGTGGAGGGTGTCCTTGCCCATGGCAGTGGGGTTGGAACTAGATGATCTGCGTGAAAACTGCATGATGTGCACTGAACTACATGACAACATGTAACTTGTAAGTCTTCAAGAAAACAAGGAGAACCACAAAACGAAATAAAAAATAAATAAATCAACTGTCCTGGATACAGACTGAAAACTTCATAACCATAAATATTTGTAGAAAGGAAGGGAAAATATTTACATCCTTCCATCATTATCAGTTGCTCAGTTTTATTTAATAATCAGGCTTAGCTCCACAAAACTAAATAAGGCAGTAATCACCATGAGACAATCTTTGTGCCAGAAGGTCAAGTAAACATTGCAAAGACTATAATTCAAATAGTCACAGTGTTATTGAAGGGGACTTGAGTTCATGCTTTCTGACATATTTATCAAACTTTATGAAAAGAAGACAGACAAACATATTTAAATGTCACTGTTTCTTCAGTTCTTACAGGAATGCACATATGGTGTTTATATACAAAATGAACCCTACTTATATCATATTTCAATGTAACAATAATGAGATTTTTGGACTGCTGAACAGAATAAACAAAACACTGACCTTACAGTATTTCCTTAAACTAGACTACCCACCCACAAGTAAGGAATATATTCCCAATATATTCCCTGTCAAGCATTAGAAGAAGCTGCAAGCTCTGAATTTATTAACTTTTCAAAACTTCCTGACTAGGCAAACTGTAGATAGAGCAATCAGCCTTTTCACACAACCTACATGTCACTTTAAAATTACTGTTTCCTGATTAGACACATTTAAGGGGAGCAGCAGATCACTCTTGTCGTAGTAAAGCTATGTAGCCAGACGAACACTGAGACACAACTGATTTAGCCAATGCTTTTTCCACACAGAATATATTAAGGCAGTAATATTTAATCATCTTATCTTGATATTTACAGAAAATTTAGGCCTGGGTGAGACTTGTTCAAAATCCAGCTGCTAACACAAGATGCTCATCCAGCAAATCTTTAAAGAGCAGATTGGATTTATCAGAAATAGTTTTAGATATACTTTTAATCTGTCTTGAAACCAGGAATGGATTTGTCAACTGCCTGCAGTCTCTTATAGGACATTTTATATCATAACAGATTATATATTTCATCAGTTTGTAATGAGGAGGGTTTTGATCTTTTGAATACTTGTTTAGTACTGAATTATTACTTTATCTATTTTAAACTTCCATGACTTTCTAAAAAGGGCTGCCAGATTAGGCTGTAAACCATTATTTACTAATAAAAAGAATAACTTTTTTTGAAAAATACCATCAAATGCAAGTAAAGATGGGAAAAATTAGTCTAGGTAAAAATCAAAATCTCATCAAAACCAGTTTAAAAAATAAAGCACATAAAGACTGTGAAAATTAGGAACTCTTGTCAAAAGACTTCACAATTTTGGAATTGCTATGTAATAAAAAGTAGAGATAACTAATGTAGTGACCAAGGTGATACAAATAAATATTTCATCTTACTTGTCCAGAGCTGTGCTGGTAGGCATGCTTCTGCCAAATCCTCGGACACCCATCTGACAAAAGTATGGAATGCAAGACAGATTGGCAGCAATTATAGCCAGTGAATCTGATGCATTAACAAAGAAACCATTTTGGCCAAGGATCATGTAACGGTCCTGCAGGAGAAAAGAAATTTAAAATAGCATCCTAAATTCCATGTATTGAGGACACATAATTTCTTTTCCTAGATCCACTGGAGGTAGAGAAAAAAACGACAGGCTCTGGGTTACTCACATCCCTCTTTGGGCAGAAAAATTTACTGGCATCATTCTGGCAGGTTTATAATTTCACTATCACACCATCACTCCCTCCTGCCTTGCAAATCGAAGCTCCAGATCAGTTTCTAGCTTCTGCCTCCTACATGTCACTTCGGTAGCTTTGTGTCTGTCAAGAGAATGCTTGTGTAGGAGAATCTTTTTGCCAATGACACGCACTATTATGGGGGTAGGACGGTGTTTTGTGTTTACTGAGAACAGAAAACAGCTTTTGTTTTTCAGAATCTTTTCATCCTTCTCCCACCTTCTCAGGGGAGAAAGTTGCTTCTGTAATACATTGCTTTTTATAATGCTGATAATATGACATTAAAAAATTAAAATAAACAGAGATTATGATTCAGTGCTTTGTTTAGCTAAAAAGCTCTTTAATTTATGATGCTAACCAAAAAGAACTTAACATTGTTACTGTTTGCTTTGACAAGTCTGTATTATCTATATGCTGGTCTGCTCCTAACCAGGGAAAAAAGTGTTTCAAATGCACAAGACAAAACCAGCCTATCATTTAAATAATCTGCCTTCAAATTCTGCTTGATTTGCAATCATCTGCAGAGACAAATTACAACATATGTGTCTGATTTATGGGTTGCAAATGTTACCATCTGTACCTGAAAGTAATACCTTCAGCTTAAATGGGTTACTGAAAAGCAAATAAATTATACTTACTTATATGTCCCATATCTGACCCCAGACAAAACAACTATGGTGGAACCTCAAGACAGATGTAAATACTTACTCCATCTGCATCAAAAGCAGCTCCAAATCCATACTCGCCACCTTTCATAGCCTCCAGCAAGGCAGTTGCATATGTTAAATTTGGATCAGGAGGCTGTCCACCAAAATCCTCCAAAGGAATACAGTTTATGGCAGAATTTGCAGGAGCTCCCAATTCATCACACAAGATTCTTCTCACATAGGGTCCCATAACTGTGAAAACAGAAATCTGCCATGCAATCACAAAAGCGTATGCTTGACATTCAACTTTTTCACGGCATTGTGGACATTTGATACAAAACATACTTTCAGCAATTCTATACATCTGTCCTTACAGCAAACCCCAAACTATTATTTCAGAGGAGTGTGTGATTGTTCTCACAGTAAATAATTAATCAGTATGAAAATAATCAATTCAATATGAAAATTGCAGTTCCCTGCTACAGGAAGTGAAAAAGTAATCACTGAATGGTGAAAGATGCAGGGGTTTTTTACTCATTATTAAGTAATTATCATACACATAGAGGAGTTTTTCTCACTAGAATAAAAATAAAACACTATTCTATGTTTCTAAATAACACATAATAGCAAGGAAAGTAAACAGAAGGGGAATGCAAACGGGAAATACACCTACCTCAACATTCCAGTTCATGTGAGAATTGCAGTAGATTTGTCCACCAAAGCGTTTTACTACACTTTAGTTGCTACCATGCAGAGAATAAATAAAAACTTTCTCAAAACTAACTCCAAAATCTTCTTTATTTTGTTAAAGATATTACCAATAAGACCCCATGCTGTTATATACCATAATAATTACATGCATTTGGTGACTAAACAGGCACTATCTGAGCACTCTGCATCCCTGATGCAAGAGTGAACTAGGTCACTCAGAGGTAAAAAATGCATGAGTGACTGCTCTTTCTCCTACCTTAGTCCCAAATCTTGCTAATTGGAGCAGCTGTGACCTGAGGTAAAACTACATGAGAGAAACTTCTTTTCACAAAACTGGTATTAACTCTGCAAAATATACCATAATTCAGGTTCTTTTCTAAAGCGGACTCCTGTCAAATTACTCTTTTTTCTGCCAATGTTAAGATATCAATGTGTACAGGCAAACAAATACATTCCAGAGGTGCAGAGCAAAAATAAATTTCAGAAGACAGTCTGCCAACATATACATGTGGTCCTTTGTAATGTCACTATATTGTGGCTAGTGGCTCACTTTTGGCTAATGTGTCTCCAGATAGTCTTTTGATCAGATGCCTTCAAGAGAAGGGCAAACCCCAATGATTTTTGATAGATTGCTCCACTGGTTATTCACTGTTACGCATAAACATGTGAGCAACATTTCAGTCCGAATTTGCCTGGACTCATCTTCTCTGTCTTACTGATTCTTTTTGGCAATTTTCAGAAGTGAAGACTGAAAAATATTTTTTCTGCAGAAAAAACCCCCAAGAAACTACCTTCTTTGTTGTACAAAGAAGTATTCATGTATAAACTTAATCTACATGTACTTTAAATTATAGTACGGATATCTCTCCACCAAAAAGCAAGGTCATAAACCCAATTCTCTATCACCCTGTAAATAAAGTAAACAAAGTCAGTCCTTTAAAATGTTTGTGATGCATCAGCTTTTCTAACCCTAAGACAGACAATGCATCTTTTTGACAACATGTCAGAAATTCTCAGCAGTCAGTAACAGACCTGAACATGAGAGCTCTATAAGGCGCTTCAGTAACATTCTCTCCAGTATGGTACATGCCAAGAGGCAGTGCCTTCCTCACTGCTCCCTCTGCATTGTGCAGGGACACCACCTACCCTTTTGACACAGCTTGGCAAAACTGGGTGTTCACACTCACTGGATGCAGACTATAATCCTTGGCCACAGTGGACTGTATGTTCACACTGACTGTGAACTCACTCTGATATTTTGAACAGTGACTATCACACTGTACTAGATAGAATGCTTTACAGAAGTTTTGTTAAGTCTATCCAGCTCCTTTTATGGGTCTGTTTTTGTAATCCCATTCAAGAATGACACCTGGTTTGCTTGATAGAATGTGTTTTCTGTAAGATAATGTTGAAGAGTCTTACTTACACTTCTATCCTTCAACTAATTATCTGCAGAAATCTTTATTTATATTTTCATAATGTAGCCTCATTTATAGATCTCATAGATCTCATCCTGGTCTGTGTTTCCCCAAGTGACACAGCTTGTATTTTTTTAATATCAGCACACCATTGATCCCCCTGCTGTATTCTGTGACATTTTCAGCTTGTCCACAGGACACTGGAATTTGTTCACTTTTAATGTTAGTGAGACAGAGGTCTCAGCTAACTCTTTAATTTCTTTATTCAGACTTAACTAGTTTTATACCATTTAGAATTTCCTCTTAGTAGAGACTGCCTTGTAACCTCCTCAGTCACTGGACACTGCAACATATTTCATGACCCTGTCATGGCAAGATTACCTCATCCTGCTTGCTTCCAAATGCAGAAAGAAAACTTTTATTGGACACATACGCCTTTACATATTTATCAAGTAAGATAAACCTCTTTGCGTAGTAAGGGATCTAACCCGTTGCTAAGATTGCCTTTGCTGGCAGTATAAGGTTCAAATCTTCTTATTACTCTTAACTTTTATTACATAAAAGTCTGACTTTTATATGCTGTCCTATTATTTGGAAACCATTGCAGTGTACAACTTTTATTGGGAAGTTATTTCAGTGTACCTACAATTCTGTCCCAACAGCACTTAAGTTCATACCTCCATTCATGGCATCAATCCTTATTTTAATCTGATTGGGTCCAGTCAGCAAATTTCTGATGGCATTGAAGTCAAAAATAGTTCGAAGGAGATTGAGGTAGATTTCCACAGAATCCACAATTTCCACTAGAAAAATCACACAGAAAAAAAAGTGACTACAGTTCACACAAGCTAAGTTATTTCTTCCAGCTCTCTTCCACCCAAGTCAGAGTACACAACCCCTGTATGACTCAGCTTCGCTTTGAAGTCCACAGAGGAAAAGTCAAAGGCTCCCACTACCTCCAGTGTGGCTACCATCAAGCTTTAAGCCTTGAAAAGATCAAGTTTTGCCTGCTAAAAGACTGCAGAGATAATGTAAGTTGACAGTTCCTATTTCACTGAAGACATTAATGAGCATACATTGTATCAAAATAAACTCTTTATAGATCATTCACTAAACCACTGGAAAACTTTGCAAGCTAAATAGGTTTATTCACAGAGGAGGAAGATGTCCATGACAAGTTGACACAAGAGGTTCTATTCTTCTATCTGACAGCAGTATCTCTCTGCATCATTCCTTCAAGAGAGACATACGGCTTATTCTTCTAAATTCTGGCACCAGGAATACCTGTGGTCAGTTTCTTGCAGAGGGACAACAAACTATACTTTTGCATGGTAGATCTCATTGATTCAGGAAGGTAAGCCTCAGATACGACATCTGGTTTTTTGCTAAGGTCTTGATAACTTGAAATTTAAATTCATAAAAGCAGAGCACTGCAATTTTTCTAATTCTTTTCATGTAAAACACTAAACAAAAATGAATTAATGAAAATAAGTCTGTCATAATGAAAGCAGTTACCAAACAACTGTCAAAAGCCATGCTTCTCAGTCATCTTGGGATGAATTACTTTTCCTGATTAAATTAAAAAGCATATGTTATACAAATGTCTTTTCATCTGGTTAAATGAGTATCTTGAAATATTTTACTTATAAGTTAAATTATGACTTAGAATCTCATCCAATTTTGCTCAGAAACACTGGCCTCACACTAATGCTCTTCTTTAGAGTAACATGAAAATGACACAGAGTTTTTTGAGAAAAACACTCAGGACAGATTGTGGCAACATGCTTGAAGAAACAATAAAAGGTTCTCAAGGCTGAAAAACAATCCGTAAAACTTACTTGAAAAAAGGTCAGTTCTACATTATATATTGAAAGTCTCAAACATTCACTAAGGTTATGGTATTTCATCTCTTCTATGCCATGCTCCTAACAGCACTTTAGTAGGCCCTAAGCTTTACATATATGAACAAATGCGGCAACTACAGTGGAGCTGCCCACACATGTGAAGATAAAGCACGTGCAGGATTAAAGTCTAAAAATTATTTTAACTCCAGCCAAACCCAACCTCAGTTGTTTCAACACCACTGTAGCCTGATTCAAAGGAGTTAGTTCACACAACTGAAGAAAAAGCAGAAGTTTTAAATACATCAGATAGTATCTTAAATTACTTTTTAAATTATTTTCTTTTTTTTTGCACTTTCAATCTGCATTTAAATCTGTGTAAACTGTATTTATTCATGCACTGATAAGCCAATTACATTGCTTCAGTAGGGTTCCCTGGTTGCTCTACTGTCTCAGGTTGATGTATTATTGGAAGACATGATTGGGAAATTATTTTTTTCTGAGAAAAAGATACAGAAAAATTGCAACTATTTGTATGCACTTTTATACATCTACAGGGGGACAGGTATCTCATTTTCATTTAGAAAAATACTATTTGGAGACGTTAAAAAGTTTAAAAAGCAAAATTTAATACTGTAGCAATGCTATGATTCCAGAGTGGTGCTGGAGTTGAATTCTCCTTGCTTTTTGTTTGCTGAAAAAAGCCAAGCATCTTCTTTGCAATAAAATAAAATATCCCAGCAAAACCAAAATTTAAGGACTTTTTTAAATGAAAAACTTTATTTCTCAGAAAGTACATTGTCTTGAAATGTGAAGTTTGGGTGGAAAACAACATGGCTTTAATTCTAGGGCATCAGGAATGCGGAAAAGTTCTTGAGGCCACAATGGAGTCTTACAGTATTTGAAATGTATGAAATATACATAAAATTTCAAATACATGTCAGGACCCCTTAATTTGTTTTTGACTCCTTCAAGCAAACAGCTGTGTTAGATAATTTTAAATCAATTGTAAGCATAAAAGTATTCACATGCTTAAAATTAAACACGTGCTTAAGCAATCCCTTTACATTTGGAGTCACTGGATATACAAATCCCACAACTTTTCAGAAAGTGTGAGCAAAGAATGAATAAACTGAGAGTCTCACTTACTCTTTTGTCATTTAGGCTCCAATAAGCAAACCATTCCTAGTCCAAAAAGGTTTGTGTTTGGTGTTTTAACTACTAGCAAGCGTAAGAACATAAATTTGGCAAAGACACTTGGCTGAAAGATGAGGCCTGATGCACTTAGAAGCCTGTAACTCAGATTCCTTAAGTGCAAAACAAACGTAACACCGGTGCATAAATGCACACAGCATTGGACACAAGCAAAAGGAGTTGGAAACCTTGGTGCAATGAGAAAACTGTGACCTAACTGCTATCACAGAAGCATGGTGGGATGAGTTACATGACTGGAGCACTGCAGTTGAGGGCCACAAGCTTTTCAGAAGAAGGCTGGGAAGGAGGGGTGGAGGTGTTGTGCTCAATGTTAAGGAAGGGTCAGATTGTGAAGAGCTGCCTCTGAGAAACAGCCACAAACAGACTGAGACCCTGTGGGTGAAAAATCAAGAAGCAGACCAACAAAGCACACTTCATGGTTGTGGTCTACTACAGGACACCTGACATGAGGAGTCTCTTGATGAGACCTCTTGCTTTATTAAAAAACAAACCCTACCTCCCTTGGCAACCTCAAACTTCACTGCAATCTCTCCTCCAGGTTTCCTGGGACTGTGGCAAGCTGTTAGAATAATTCCAGCAGTTGTGCTTTGATCTCTCAGATGATATATGACAGACTAATGTCATCTACCTAGCCTTCTTTAAGGTCTTTGACTGTACCACATGGCATCTTATCTCCGAACCAGGGAGTTATGTATTTGATGGATGGACTATTCAATGGATAAAGAACTGGCTGGATGGACACAGACAGAGACTTGCAGTCAATGGCTCTCAATGCCGCTATGTCCAAGCGGCAGCCAGTGAGGAGTGGGTTCCCTCAGGGCTCTGTCTGGGGGTTGGTGCTCTTCCCTATCTTCACCAATTACATCAGCAGTGACATCGAGTGCACCCTCAGCAGGTTTGCAGAAGACACGAAGCTGAGCAGTGCAGCTGACACAACAGAAGGAAGAGATGACATCCAGAGGGACCTGGACAAGCTTGAGAAATGGGTCCATGAGACTCTCATGAGATTCAACAAGTCCAAGCACAAAGTGCTGCCCCAGGGTCAGGGCAGTCCCAGATGTGAGTACAGACTGGGAGAAGAACTCATTGGGAGCAGCCCTGTGGAGAAGGACTTGGGGGTTCTCGGGGAGGAAAAGCTATACATGACCCAGCAGTGTGTGCTCACAGCCCAGAAACCCAAACATGTCCTGAGCTGCATCCAAAGCAGCGTGGGCAGCAGGGTGAGGGAAGGGATTCTGTCCCTCTGCTCTGCTCTGGTGAGACCCCACCTGCAGTGCTGCATCCAGCTCTGGGGCTATGAGTACCAGAAAGACATGGACCTGTTGGAGCAGGTCCAAGGTAGTGCCACAGAGACGATCAGAGGGATGGAGAGCCTCTCCTGTGATGACAGGCTGAAAGATCTGGGGTTGCTCAGCATGGAGAAGAGAAGGCTCTGAAGAGACCCTACAGCTGCCTTCCAGGACTTAAAAAGGAGCTTATACAAAGAATTTCAAAACAGGCAAATAGTTTTAGGACAAGGGGAAAGGGTTTTAAACTGAAGGAGAAGAGATTTAGATTAGATTTGAGGAAGAAATCCTTTAATGTGAGGGTGGTGAGGTACTTGAACAGGTTGCCCAGAGAAGCTGTGGATGCCCCATCCCTGGAAGTGTTCAAGGCCAGGCTGGATGGAACTCTGAGCAACCTGGTCTAGTGAAAGGTATCCCTGCCCACGACAGTAGGGTTGGAACAAGATGATCCTTAAGGTACCTTCCACACAAACCACTCTATGATTCTATACTGCCTTTTATTATGATAACTTTTAGTATGGCATCTTAAAGAGCTGAGGTTCTGCTTATATAATTACCCATTATAATTCTGCTGCAATATTAATATTTAGACTCAATGGATTTAGCATGCATACAAGCATACACCGATACCTCGGAAAGGTTTGAATTTGTTCTCCAGATCAAATTCTTGTCTTCCTAGGCGTGATAAATCAACTCTGAGATCTGGACAAATTGCATATTCCTCCAAGGTTTTGCTGATTTGATAGATTTTTTCTGAAACCATGTCTGGAGCAGGTCCTATAAGAGAAAATAATGTGGTGGGTCATTTCTTTTAAATGAAGATTTCCTATTTTAAAAGTGAGTGCTTTAGCAAACATTTTTCTGAATATATTTGAGTTACTTTGGAATAAATAAAAACAAAGTATTATAGTAAATAAGGTCTGTTCTTTCACAACACAGATTTAAAACATTTTTCAAAAAAATAAAACATGGAAATACACTGCATTACTCACAACATTTTGATTCACATAGAATATTTAAATCAATTATTATCCCAGGGCAGGGAGGATGAGGTAACCACAGTCGTATTTGTGTGGGTTTATTGGTCAAAAACTGCTTTTTTTTACTCTGCATGGAATCTCAACACAGCTATTAAAAGAAAGCCTGTTCTTTAAGTTCTGGTGTTCCATAGGACTTTCTGCAAATGCATACCTGTGAAGATCAGATAGCTTGGTGTTTCCCATTATTTCATTAGAAAAAAGTACCATTTTTAGAAGTCTTACCAGTTTGACAGTGGTACTGTATTGCAGTTTCCCTACCTGAATGAAATTTATCTTTGTTGGAATTCAAAATATCTTCATTGCTCAACAACTAGCAATTACGACCTGGATCGGTTATGTCATTCAGAAACAGAACACACATCTTACTTGTGAATTACTTTCACTGCCAAAGCTTGAAAAATGGCTTTATTTTCAAAGATTTACTGTCAACCAAATAAAAGTTGCAGGCTTGATGCAAAAATTGCTAGATGAACTATGCCATATGAAGTGCAAAGGTTGAGTCCGAGTTGTAATTGAGTAAGAATTGTAATGAAAGTCCTTTCTGGCTTATCTGACTCTTCACAGCTTATATAAAAGCTACACTTTCACCCTAAAAATTATTTCCTTTATTCCTTTTTACATGTTCTCTCTCCTAATCCAAAGTGTCTTTGAAGGCTTTTTCAGATCAGCTTCCCATTCCTCCAGCAATGTTGCTAGAGCAGTGCATTGCCACATAAATTAGCGTCTTCCATCTCAGATGCAGTGTACCAGATGGTCCAAACCAATACAATAAAAACCAGCCACTTAATTCTTCATTTAGCTTAGAAAATTACTTCTTATTCATCTAATCTAAACCCATCTGAGGATGGGTGAGGATGTCATTAGCTCCAGATCCTCCTCGATAGATGGATGTATTGTCTACTGGTATTTCCAGCTAAGGAGATCCCCCAGAGTCACTCTACATTCTCTTCTACAGCTATAGAAACAAACCACTTCTGCTTGACCTGGATCTGCAAAATAGACTGAGCAACAATATAGAGCAACAATAATCTTCCCTAGGAGCTTGCTGCTGTGCCTAACCACTGTCTTAGTTCAAACACCTTGCCTAATACTTAACCCACATTTTCTCAGCTGGAACTTAAACTAACTACTTTGCACTATGGCCCTGTTGATTAACATAAATAATTGAGCCTTGTGACCTGTGTTTGAGGAGTGTTTCATATATAAAGTTTAACAGCTTTTTTGAATTCTCTTTAAAAAGGCAAAGCACACTAGAAAGACTGCACCACCAACCGCTACCCATTTGCCAAGCAGATTTTAGACGCATGTGGTGTTTTAAAGCTTATAGAGTGCTAATGCATCCAATGGTTTGGCTCTGGTATATGTGTGCTGTGACCCGAGCTTTCTCACTGGCTGACCTGACACAGTCCCTTTAAACTTTCTGGGATTCCAGCCTATTCTGTTTATAAAATCACGCTCATTTAACCATGCATGTTTTTCAATTACACAAGGGAGAGGGGAGAAAGCAGCCCCTTCTCAAGTTCTCCCACCTTCAGAATGGGGAAGGAAACATTTTATAAGCACTTTCAGTTAATTTTTTTCAGATGGAAAGCACTCTACATGTGTGAGGTATACAAGGTGTCAGCAATCATCAAATAATGTTGTATGAGTGTACACAGATCTATAATGTAAAACATACAGAATGTAAAACACACCTACATGTGTTAGTTGACAATCTTGGAAAACAAGACTTTAGCTATATACAGAAATTCAACTATTCAGTGGTGGAATTGTAGTGGTAAAATGGTACAGCTCTCTACCTGGGTAAGACCAGTTACTTCCTGGGTAAACATAAGAAGTGCTTTCTTCCACACAAGACAATCAGTTATACTGCTTCTGAAATTACATGTTTTAAAGTAAATGCCAAGACAAGCAACAGACAAATATGAGGAAAACAGAACTCCCTCACAGGCATCTTTATAAAAGGATCGGAACTGTTACGGTGATCTGGATGACTACATAAGGTACTGTAAAAACAAGATGGCAAGTCTGTCATTTATAGAAATCTTACAGCTACCCCAAGGGCTTCAATGAACATTTAATGCTTATTTTTCAGACCCACGTAGGCAAATACACTTCTATTATTTAAAAAAAAAAAAAAAAAAAAAAAAAAAAAAAAAAAGAGAGAGAGATGGCTATGTTCTTCACAGTTTTAACAGAGTAAATGAAAAACACATGGTTACAGACACCTAGTTATCCTTGTAAGCATATTTCCAGCATACCAAGATGGAATGTTGTAGCATGCTTTTAAAAAAACCCATACCTCCATTGGCAACTTCAAACTTGACTCCAAATTCTCCTCCAGGTCCCCCAGGACTGTGGCTAGCTGTTAAAATAATTCCACCAGCTGCTTTGATCTTTCGGATGATACACGAAACAGCAGGTGTGGATAAGATCCCATTCTGTCCAATAACCAATCTGCCGATCTATGTGGAAAAAACAAGCCAAAGTACTCTGAATAGTACTAAATTTTTGAAAATTCGTATATAAACACACACACATATGGGCATGTATGTACAGGAAAGAAATGGTAAAGTCCTGGTATGGAACATACTCTTTTGCAGAGAAATATACATACATGAGTTGGTTGCATGCTAATCTGGAGCACTGACAAAAAATACTGTATCCTGGCACATTTAACCCCAGTGGCCCGGATATGATAGTAAAGCAAGAGCACAGGAAGATAGGGATTTGCAAAGCTCCCAAGTGTAATACTAGGTTGTCATCCTGCTGCCAAAACTTGCCAGGTAACCCCACAAATCAGCAAATCCCCTCAGACATGAGTATAGCTTAGGGCTGACTCTGTGGACGCATTTGCAGGGCTGGGACTTTAACAGAAGGAGACTAGAAAGAAAATAGAAAGGGAATTGCCTTTCATAGGGCAGCCTTCCAGCGCAATCACAAGTATCACTCCACACTAGGACCTGCAGTCTCTTGTAGTTACACTTCTACTGCCAAGACACCCTTGGATGTCCTGCCCCATAGAAAGCACTGCTCCTCCTTCAGCCATCAGTGACTCCTTGGCTATTCCAAATGAACAGGGTGTGTTTCCCAGGGCACAGCTGAGCCGGGGAAGTTCCCACCATTCTTAAAATAAAAAAAACCCCTTTCAGGTGGTGTTATTAAACACTGACTCAATGTGTTTGGTATTACGTGCAGTTCCACTGCAAGGTTCCAATTTCAAAACCATGCCTTCATCTCCTACACCAATACTACAGTTTCAGCTTAACATAAATAATCTAGGAGCCAACAAGAAATGTATTTACAAAGAAATACAAAAGAGTTCCAATTTCTGGGAAACAGGAAGACCAAAAAAAAAACAAGGGGAGAAGGGGAGATTAAGAGTTACCGATGAGAACTGAGGGAGCTGCATATAGAGCTTAAAAGGATATTGTCCAAGTTTGGAGTTTCTTAATAACATCAATACAAAAAAAAAAAAATCAACCCACTCACCACCACCACTACTGAGTAGCAGTTTGGAAGGGGCAGGGCAGTAAGGGGAGGCAGAGGGAGAAGCAGAAAACTGAATCCCTCCCACTCCCCATCTAAAAACAGACTGGGAGTTGAACTTCGAATTTCATTCTCTAGTTTGAAGGAGATTTGATATCTCTACAGTCTGTGTGGCAAAGCAACAGCACAGGAGGTGTCACTACCTGCCTCTTGTCCATAAAGAAGTGTTCCTTCATATACAGATGACCACCGTCTGGGCACTCGTGTGAGGACCTTAACAGTTACTTAGAAGTGTGGTTCCAAATAATTTCAGAAAAGGAAAGGATTAAGAGATTATTTATTTAACCTGGTTTTGTGAACTATTTTAATAATTAAGATTACAAAGAAATTATCAACTTCTACTGTAAGCATAAATTATTTTTTGGTAACTCTCACCAATCACAAACTATGTCTAGCCATTTCTCTTTCACTGAGAATCACAGGATCTGCTTTCAAATTTTAAAAAATGTTCAGAAAACGCACACTCCTATCTAGGATTTCTACCTCAAGTTCTCATGAAAGAATGATTGTTTGTCTACCTGCTTGTCCTTTCAGAGGTTTTGCAAATAATTTTGAAGTCTGTGGAATGTCGCTAGAAAACAGGAGAGCTAAGAAGTTAAGAAACAACCAAAAATTATTATGGACAGAAAAATATTACTAAAAAAACCTCTGAAATTGTTTGTTTTGAATATTGTCCCTCCCTTTTTTTTAAACTATGAAGCATGTAGAAAGCTAGAGCAATGACTCAATCTTCCAAATACAGCTGTCAGATATGGGTGCCAGGTCTTAAAACAGTATTGTGTATGGGTAAACAAAAGGAATATGACAGCGATAACATTTTACAAAATGCTTGGAAATAACCACACTGAATCTATCTGGAGGTACTCAAGTATAAATGTATTTATACTTGCATGCAGGCTTATCACACACATGTTCTTGGTATTTCTAAATCTAAACCAGTGAGTTTTAGTTTTTGTCTCCATGCACAACACTGTATTTTTAAAAGTTAGTAGAATACTTAAATTATTCACAAATTACCTATGACTATCTCTTCACCATATTTAATTTCTTCCCATTCAGCAGATGTTGCACAAACCAGTCTTCCCATTTTTCTGGATGCCAAATATTAATATAATTATGGATAATTTGATTTGTCTAAAGCATTTGTCATAAGGCTACTATTTCTATACCACTTAGGAATATTATTTATTATGCTAATTTCTATACTATAGAAATATTACTACATATTATTTAGTATGCTAAATTAAGGGTCCAGCAAATCAAATTACATAAATGATACACTGGTATTTTATTTGCAGGGAATACTATTAAGTTTCACCTTATATTAAGGTCATCAGTGCTTCTACAAAACTTACGGAGGACAGTGCAGGCCTTAGAGGTGTAAATGTGCTACCCATCTTCCTTTGCTTTCTTCATTTTGGTGGCAGGAATGCACAAGGTCATCTTCTCTTGGTTCAGAATCTCTTCTTTTTGAACCAAATACTAAACTAGCACTTAATTATTTCTTTAATTAATTTAATTAATATGTGATTTTACAGACTTCCTGCAATCTGGGCTAAAACAGTAATCAAACTGTACCCACATACTGACTCACAATTAAGGTTCCAGTAATGTCCTTCTGAAAATCTTGGACAATTTCATAGCATGGAAAAGTTATCTCTGGAATTCAAAAACTTGCATGGCTACAAGATCACAGGCATGTAACATCTCTTCTAATACTTTGTCCCTATGCCACATTCGATTTTGTCACTGTACTTTTAGTAGCAACAGCAGAAACAAAGATCCTCAACAAAGAGTTACAGCTGAAAGAATAAAGTACCCTAGCAAGTACTTTACAAGAACACTTTTATGCAATATTACTGCTTGCAGCTGTGCATTTTCAGACGATTCAGATGATTACCATGGAGTCATTTAATGCTTTTTTAAACTGTTTTTCCCAGTAATCTCTCATATGCCTCAGTCAATTATACTTGAAAGAACACGAAGCAAGCAGATTACATCCTGAACAACTTGGGGCTGTGCCTTCCTATCTTTTACTATAGTATCCTAAAGATGACCGAAAACCACACTCAGGGTAGAAGAAAATAAATATCACACATACCCAGGGAGAGAGGGCAAGATTTGCATGAAAAGCCACGGAAAATAAAACCAATATGGTATTACGTAGGAGACAACCAGAAAACTCAACTCTTTGCCATCTCAAACTTCTACAGCACTACTATCAATATTCTGCAATCAATATTCTGCAATCTCTCTAGCATGTTATCATGACTTTCCATATTCAGTGTAAGATCATTAGCTTCTGATCTGCCACTGAGACTCACAAATAACAGCATCTCATTTAAAACTATCCTAAACTTTCCATCAAAAATGAGACACCCCATCCAGTTGGTGGGTCTAATGGAATATTTGCATCTAATTCATAGAGGAACTGTATTGCAACTGCTGGAGCCTTCCACCTCAGTTCTTCCAGACATTAAGGCTGACAGATACTACTACTGGCAGGACACAGGTGAAAAGGGAAATAGAGCCTCAGATACTCTCCTACCACTCCACTTTGTCAAACTGCTCACTGCAGCCAGAATGGCACAGGACCTCTGTCTGGCCTTCCTCACACTCCCCCACCTTCCCATGACATGCAGTCCCTTACCCAAATGTGTTTGCCACAGCCCCAGCTGTGTGCCCCACTGAAGGGTGACCCTGGTTAGCCTGGCTCTGAAGAGCAAGAGTTGGTGGAGCATGTGCTGCTTGCAGCTGCAGAGCATGGGCCAGCCAGCCTGCAGCTGCTGCCAGCAGGGGAAGGCTGTGCAGGCTGTAGCTGTGAGGCATGTACCTGCAGCCCTGAGCTGAAGGGCATGAGCCAGCAGCACCCAGGATGAGCAGAAGGCAGGCCAAGCACTGGCAGCTGACTGAGCAGGGGACCTCATCTCATTCCTTGTACTGGAGCCTATGCCAACCGTGCTAGGCTGTTAGCACAGGGGGAATGCGGGATGAGTCACCAAGTTAGAACAAGAGGAACCTAGCAACTCTAAAGGGCAATCCATTTACAGTTGATAATAGAAAATCACTTTTATTTTTGTACTCAGCAGGCACTACTAACCATGACACTCGGTATGTGTCTTCCAGGAAGGAGATTAAAGTTCAGTTTATCAGCACTGTGTGGCTATTCCTCTGCTGGCACTCAGGGCAGCTGAACATTTTCAGTGCACCTTCAAGCCTTCCCCACATTTCATCTGATCCAGCCTAAATCAGTTCACTTCCTTCCCAGTGATACCGGCTACATGCTTTCTCATGATATTAACCTCATCCAAAGGAAGAGATCTTTGCTCTCATAAGTCTTCTCTTCCTCTCCCCCTGCTTACACAGCACAGCACTAAACAATGCTATCAAGGAGATTTAGGTATTTCCCCAGCAGGTGTATTTTAACAGCCAAAAAATAAAACATACAAATAGTACTAAGTAAGTAAACATGAGACTTACGCATTTACATTGTGCTTGAGAGAAACAGAGGTGAGGGTGAGCAGGGTGAAGATGTTAGAAAGAGAACAGAGGATTAGAACATGGAAATGGGAAGCCCTTTCAGTAGCTCTCTACCAGCTGGGCTGCTGAATTTCTGAGGACTGTGTCATTAGCAAGATAATCATGCATGAATTCAGATCTTTGTGAGAACTGTGAGCAGAAAAGTTTGAGGTTTGGCTTCAGAAAACACTAGGGAGAAACTGTGTTTCTAAGAAACCTGCAGTAACTTAAGAAAGGGGAAGCCTTATTACAGCAAGGTGCCAGAAACATGTCAAACTGGAAATCTCCTGAGGGCAGAAAGATATTCAAGCAAGACAGGGAATGTGACAGTAGGAGGGAGGCAGGCTGACAGGAAATATTAGTCAGTGTAACTTGGCTGAGAAGCCCCTGCTCTTCTAAACCCTAAATTTCTTCAGCACCTCAGTGTTTGCGGTCACCTTGCACTATAACCCATTCCTGTAGCACCTACCAGCGAGCAAGGACAGGCCAGAACCTCAGCCTCAGCAGGGCAGTTTTTGCTGACAGGCTCTTGCTTTAGCTGTTGCTGCACTTTATCCCACCTGGTCAACAGGTACAATTCCATCAATGAGACCATCTCCGCTGAGCTACATGGGCAATGGGGCTGGGGAGCAGCACTCCTCCGCCTCCTGTCCCACCTTCCGTGCAGCTCCCCACACACCAGCCCACTTCCTCTGCCCTACACTCACTCCCTGCACGCTCCCTTCCCTGACACTGCAGATGAAACCACTGTGCTAGTCTTGCCACTGTCCCCACCTTCGCCAGTGTCCCCCCAGAGCCCTCCCAGACCCCGGGCCACATAAACCCTGGCCTCTACCAAGTCCCTATATGAATGGTGCTTTTGCACTACGTAGACAATAGGTAACACAGTCAGTGTCTGACGTCTCAGGAACCACTCAGCATCTGCTTGATACTATCAGCATGTGGAGAACATGCTTTAGAAGTAAACTTAAAGTACTCATTATTCATACAAGACTGGTTGGTCTATATAGCTTGTATGCGACAACAAATCAGCAGGGAAAATTCAAACACATATGGAGTTTCTTTTCAAAACTGAAAGATCTTTTGAAAGGACTGCCTTTAAAGTACTGAGCTTTAGAAAAATATAATCCCTACAAAAAGAAACCCTATAAAATTATATCACTCCTTTTGCCAAATCTAGAGGATCAGTCTAGGCATCATAACAAGAGAGAGCAGTTTCAACTCTGGTTTGAAGTAGGAACTTCAAGCCTGCATTATCTGGTGTTTCCAGCTTTCTGTAAATAGACATCCACACACGCATATATCTAGCAGAAGACGTAAGTCTTCTTCCCAAGCTCTTTCCTACTTTGAAAACTGCACAAGAAGAATTTGTATCCCGTCTGACCAGAGGTTTCTGCCACTGCTGTCTTCCTGCATTTTGTAATTCGTTAGCAAGTGACCAATAGAAAAGAACTATTATTTTCCTAAGATGTGGGTAAAATGCTGAATTCCTCTTCTTTCAACAGTACAATTTTCCTTGAATATTTTTAAAATATCCTGAGCAGCAGATGCATGTCTGATACCTCTGTTTCCCATGTACTTATTTTTAACTCTGCTACATTTTCTCCTGCAGAGTGAACCCTATGTTTCAGCTCCCATGCCTTCCTCCTTGTAGAATAAGGTGTGAAACAGCACGGCACGGCTGGCGGTCTCCTGAGGCTGCCACCATTCCCACCGTCGCACCCCTACGGAGCCAGGTGACCCCTACGGACCCCTACGGATCACCTCGCCAGGGCCCAGCGGCACAGCCCAGGGGACGCACGAACCGGCACGTGTGGGGCTGGCTCGGGCACCTGACGCGCACAGCGCTGAAATACAGCCGCACGCCGAGTTCCTCCGGGCTGTACCTGTGTCCGGAGCGCTGTCCGGGTGATGACATTAATGGAAGCTGCTGGCCGTGCTTCCCGCGGGAGCGCCGGCGCGGGCAGGGCGCGGATGCCGCTGCCAGGGACGGGGAGCAGGGGCCGCCGAGGGGCGGCGGGGAGGGTGAGGGGCCGCTTACCCCGTTGGCCGCGGCCATCTGAACGACGATCTCGATGGCCGTCTTGCTGAAGTACCTGCCGTCGCTGCCCACCACCATGGTGCAGCCCTGCCGGTCGCGGAGGTCGA
>VXAZ01009910.1:86297-159311 GCA_013399875.1 Gymnorhina tibicen
CGGAGGTCGACGGAGGAGAGGAGGCTCTGCACGAAGTTGGGCAGGTAGTTGCGCTGGCTCTCGAACAGCGCCGTGGGCCGCCGCAGGCCCCCTCCGCCCGTCGGGCGCTGGTCCTCGTAGGGCGCCGTCTGCACGGTGAGCACTGGGATGGGGGTCCGCTCCATGGCGGCTGCCGCCCGCCCGGCTGTAGCTCCGCTGGGGAGAGGCGGCCCTGGCGCAGGCTGCAGAACCGGCCGTGGGGAGCCCAGAGGCGTTCCCCGGGCGGGGCCCGGCGTCGAGGGGGAGCCGGGGCGGGCGCGGGGTGNCTGGAAAGCGAAGCCGAGAGCCGCGGGATCCTGCCAGGGATGTAACTGGAGGCAGTGGGGAGCGGGCGAGCCAGCGCCGCACACTTGCTCGGCGGGATCACGGTCTGTCAGCGTCAGGCCCCCCCGCCGACCCCCGCCGGGGCCCGGCAGCCGCGTACCCCGGGCACGGCGGCAGCACCTTCCGGCCGATGGGGCAGCACCCACACGTAGCGGAGAGTCTCGGCTCGAGCGAGGCCGGGCAGTGGTACTGTCCCAGGCGAGGAAACAGGCGAGCAGGCAATTAAAGAACGAACAAAGGGAATCGATTGTTTTGGGTTTTTTTCCTTACTGTATTGCTCAAAAGCAAGTCTTTTGTATAGTAAGTAAACTTGAACAGAGGCTTGCTAACTGACCGTGCTGGTTTCTCTCCAGGCTCACTCTCTGTAAAGCCAACTCTGAAGGCATTTCATACAGATGTATGGCAAAGCTTAGTTCACTGACATGGGTTCATTCTGCTTAAATGAAATGCAGAGGTGGTGGCACTAGCGACTGCGAAGATGCCTGATATTTCCCAGTATAAAGGCTGTGTTTATAGATGCCTGTGACTGTCAAACATCAGCTAAAATTGTCCATCTGAATGCTCTTTTCACACTGGGCCCACACAGCATTTTTTTGCCAGGACAACTCTCTTGGTAGGAGAGTTGGAAAAAATAGTCATGTAACCTTGATGTCATTCTTGTGCTTAGGAAATCCGTGCATCTGAGCAGGCAAAAATAATTTTGTAAGGCATTTTTCTGGTTTCTGCAAAGGAGTCTGCTCATACACCACTCACAAGCCCGGTGGAGTATTATGGTTCAACAAAACGATGTGTTAGCTGCAGTGATAGGAGGTGGCCAGGCAAACATGGGGTAAAATGCTTTTGTCTTTACAGAGGCTACGAGTCCATTAAGTAGTTCATTCAGTAGTTCATTAAGAGTCAGTGAGAGTCACACGATGAACGGTAACCAAAGAAACTCAGTCATGGTTTTGAGCCCTATTTTTGCAGACTTTTTAGTGGTTCATAGCAGATAGAGTGTTACAGTTTAATTTAATTTTCCGCTACACATACATCCCAACGGCAGGGACGGCTGCCATCACAGTAAAACACTCTGTTGTGCTCTGGTGGGCAAGGCCCAACATTTTAGTTTAAATAAAGTAATCCATTTAAGCAGAAACAAGAGTTCTCGCTCTGTTGGGAGAACACCTTTAGCAGCAGAGGGCCAGAGCACATACAGGGAAGCAGTAATCTTGTCTCTCTCTTTTGTTAGGCCTCCTAGCCCGTAGTCATGATTGTGGCTTCCTATACTGATTGCGAATGCATTTTAAACAGCAAAAGGAAAAAAAAACCTGCCCTGTGGAAATGCCAGTTCTCATATCCCTAATGTAAACAAGGCACATGTTACAAATGGGGCAGCTGTATCTTAAATAATTTTGAGCACTGCCAGCAATGAAACCATGACAATATAGTGTGCCTTAGTGAAAGCTGAAATAAAATCAGGTAACTACTATCTACCAGAGCAAGTACTCAGCAAGGAAACAGCAGCAAAGATGGAAAGCATTAGAAAGAAGAGATAAGATCCAAATAAAGGAAACCACATGACCCAAGTAAGGAGCAATGTGATAGTCTTTGAAATAAAGAATTGACTGCATTTTTAATATGGATAGAGGAAATGTGTTCAGCACTTGGAAGAAAATACATCAATTTGGATCAATTCTAAAAACTCTGCAAATGCTGACATTCTCAGAATGTATATTTAAAAGGGACAGTCAGTGACAATTTTCCAGAATTGCTTGTCTCCACCCATATAATTTATGTAGAGTCATGAAAAAATGTGTTTTACAGTCTTTTCAAGCGTTGTCTTGACAAAGGCACTACCAGAAGCATAATGAGTTGTAATGAGCACTGTAAATTTTTTGGTTCAAACTCAAGCTCTGCTTTAGGTAGGTCCAACCAAAACTTTACGTAACCCCTCTTTCATTATAATTCTTGTAATACTTTGCAAAACTCAGTGTCATAAAGTCACGCTATTTCAGGGGGACCTCAAGTTTTGTTCTAAAAAATAAATTATCAGCCTTCACAGTAGCGGTGCAAAGCATGAGAAAGTTAATGTAGAGAGCCTGAACATTTTAGGACAAAAGCTGAAGAAAAGGAACAATGTTTTACTTTTTAAAATTGATTCTTTAGTTTTCCAGCAGCCAGATTAGCATTATGTTGATACATTTATCCATGAGAAGTGCTTCAGTTTCTGTTTTATAGCAACACAAGTCCCACAAGCAGTCCTGTTCTCAGCACGTGTCATTGAGAAGTGGAGGTCTCTGTAAAAGGCTAGTATTGCAGTGCATTAACTGATTACTGCTGTGTATCTTCAACAAATGAATAATTATCAACTTGGGATGATATTAAAAGTCTGGAATGTCTTCTTGGAAAACAACAGCTAAATATGTTCTTAGTATTACTAAACTGTGTTGTGAGTGAGTTTTTTAAAGGTTGTTAAAATAAAAACCACCTTAATGGAGTGACAGGATACATGTTAAATTTGTTCTGTTTCCAACTAAAACAATTAGCTTTCTGAATGCCAATTTCAGAAACATGGTTTGACTTACGCAATGTAGTTCAGGAACATTGTCACCCCCTACTTGGGTTCTTATTTGATTCTTAAAGCTTTTTAATTCCTGAGCCTTAAAATGTTTACCCTAACTCATTTTTCTTGTGACAACATAGCAGCATTAATTACTTTAAGACCTATAATTTTTGTGTTTGCCCATCTGGTTTTTTACCAGCATTGTACTGGTGCCTTTGTCCGTTTAGGTTCAGTTTTGTCATGCACTGAGCTGGGCATTGGGTTGTTGCCTGTGTGGACTTGAAGGACAGAAGTCTGTCCCATTGCAACAGAAGCCCTTTATAGCCGCAAAATTAATTTTAATTCAGTTGACCTGGTGACCTGAAGTGTCCTCTCTGCAAGATGGCAGAAAATACTAATGGATTTTCTTGAAGGTAGATTATGGAAGCCCAGCCCAGCTCTGATTTGATGCCAATGTACAGGAAATTGCAGTGGACCTGACACTTCCTTTCTGTAAAGGAAAAATATTTTGTATTGGCTTGCAAATATTGCAGGAGAATTTGAACAAGTGCCATTAACTAGGCAAGTTTTGCCATTAAGCTCACAATTCATCACTAGTATAATACCTGAGTTTTAGATTGAAACATATTTTTACAGTTGTTTCATGCGATATGTGTTTGAGGTAAAAATGTGGATACTCAAAATTAATTCAGCCATTTGCCATGGTACCACATTTTGAAGTTCAAATTCTCTTTCTTCCACGGAGCTGGATACTCCAGTTCCTCTTATAGTGCAGTTACCATATGAAGAATGACATACACTTATTGTAAGTTGTTAACCTGAGCTATTGAAACAAAAAAGTTCTAAAAATAAAATGTCAGCTTCTTTAAACCACTCCAAAATTGCAATTGAATTAATATATTGTTTTGCTAATAAGAACAAAAACACTTTTAAACCCCAGTGCTTTCAAATGAGGCTTTTTCTACGTTGTTTTCTTTGACTTGCAATGATTTTGTTTCAAAATGTAAATTACTTAGGAGTTTAAAAAAAATTAAAAGAGAAAATAAAATTGAAAAATTGGTAGATATTTTGACTGATTTATCTGTCTTGTCTTTAAGTTCACAAATTAAAGTTTTCTACGCAAGCATTTCTATTATGTTAGAAAAGGCAGAGAAGGATAGGAAGATTCTTATAGGAAAGTTAGTTCCCTTGTTGCAGAGTTTTATTGAGAAGTAGTATTTATGATCTCATGGATACCAGTCAAGTTCTTTTCTGGAAATCTTACTTAATCCCCAGAAAGGCTATATTTCACTACAGCTGCAAGTCTGTAATTACTGTGAAACAGAGTGATTGTTTTAAGGAACATTTTCACACAAACTTACATGCAAATTGATTTACAAAGCCCAAACAGGAAAAATTCCCTGAAAACATATTTCTCATAATTGATAACTGATTTACTGCTATGCCAGCAGCTTGTGATGTTGTGTAAGTCAGGTCTGACTTACAAAATTGCCTGTTACTATCCATCTAATCAGGGTAAACCAGAAGGAAGAAAAGGATTGAGAAAAGGAACCAAGATAATCATCAATCATTAACCTAACAGAGAAAGCAACTGTTGTAAAAAGAACATCCTCCAAAATGTTAAAGTGGTGCAGAAAGTTTATTCAAATAGTTTTGCCCACTGTCAAGTGTGTGATACTTTTTTCTAACTGAGATTTGGTTAGTTAATCTTACTTTATGTAAAATTAAGTGTGCGGTCACCACAATCTTGGTAGACTGTGTGACAGAGATAGATACATTCTGTTTAACAAGCTGTTTGTACTGCCAAGTAAGCACCGTGTTGTCAAGGCCTTATTTCATATACACTGTGGAAGCCTTACACTTCTGTTTATGGTTATTTACCAATTATGTCACCAGTTAAGAGTGGAAAATATATCCATATGACTGTCATTCCAGCACAGGATATGCATAGAATAAAACACAACTTACAAACTGTTACTACTACTGCAGACCTGCAGATTCGCAGTCTGATTTTCAGAGGTGCAAGAAATAGGTACTGCCACTGCATCCAGTGACAGTGACATATGACAAGGCCCTCCAGGCTGTAATGCTCAGATGACATCATGTTCTATAGCCATGAAAAAATACATCTTACAGATACTGCCAATTGAATGGCTTCTTTCACATCATCGCCCACTTGTGCACTGTGGGTTCCTGGTAAACAAATTACTTCAGGGTCTAAAGTCCACTCCTTACAAGCAGGTATGTTCTCATGTATGTCCATCCTTTTCAGTGGTGGAATTACTGAGTAAAATGAAAACCTCAGCTGAGACACAATGGTTTGATGCTGGGAGCTGGGCAGTTATAACACAGAAATGGGACATGCATTCTCAAATTTATCCTGCCTATCTACCTCCTAGCCCAGGGATGCAAGGTAGTAAAGGTTGCAGAAAAACTGCTGGTTTTCTTGCGGTACTAACAGATTAGCACATGAAAGGGAGACTGAATTTATAGTAGAGATCTATTGGTCATCCATTTTAAAAGCCTGTGATTTTTAACATGAAGTCAAAGCATATGAAAAGTTCAAGAATGCAGAGAAAGAAATGTTACCACAACACCTCTTCACCAACATGTCTGAAGGAATATATGCACTCAACATAATGATTGGTACAGGGATTCCTTGCCTTACGTATGTTGGCCTTCTACAACAAGAAAGCAAAGTAATGAAAGCAAAATGCCATCACTGCTTTGAGTCACAGCATCTCTGACAAGACCTCTAAGCTAAACTACTCAGGAACACAAACACAGAAGCAAAAACAAACAAGCGAAAAAAGGAAGAATAAAGCAGCACAGAAAAACAGCTCCTTCAAATGGAGGAGGATTTTAATAGAAGCTTTATTTCTGAGTTTTTGGGAAAGACACAATGTATTTAGGTCTCAGTTCAGCAAACAAATCCAATGGCCTTCTAGAAAGCACTGTGAGACCTAGGGATTAAAAAGCCCTGTTTTAAGGAAGAGTGCCAGACAGAATTCCTGTGATTCCTTATTAAGTGTCAATATCATGGTTTTGATCACTTTAAGTAGTTGCTTAATGGTTTGCTTTGGGGTTTTTTGCACCCCCTGAAAAATAAATAGTTAACTTCACTATGCCAGCTGTGTCTGACTCTGCCATTTAGGGGAATACTATTGGACAAAGCACTTGAGATTTTTCTCTTTTCAAGAATTATTCTCTCTCTCATGTCAAGGGTCAAGTAATTTTTCAGCATACATAGTCTAAATTCTACCTGAAAAACTGATTTTGCCAGGGAACTTGTTTTATTTTCTGACAGTAGCTGATGAAAGGAAGAAAATTTCTCACAGCAGCATGCCATATCTGCTAAACAACCTTTCCATATTCAAGGGACTCTCATTGTTTCTTTTAGAAGGTTAGACAGACAGCAGAACAGTTTTTAAAAATTATAAAAATAGTCCAGAAGAAACAATTGACTAAGGTCCAGGGGAAAATCGTAGAAAATGAGTCAAAAGTGTAATTTCAGGATAACTCAAGAGATTTGGATCCCAGTCCTGGCTAGCAGCTGAGGACCCTGCTCAACTGCAGGTGCCACCGAGAGGTGTGGAAAGTGGTCGAGCAGCGCCTCCTTCTGTGGGCATATCTGCTCTGTCAGCCTCCGCAGAGCTCTGTCCTCAGCCAAAGTCTGATTTATTTTCTCTTGTGTAACCTACCAAACCTTCTGGCTCATCTCTGAGGAGTTTGCTCTCACTTCTGACGACCTGCAAGCCAGGAAGGGTGCTTATTTAGGGGTATGCATTTGTATGTACTCCTTTGGAAAACTCTTGTCAGACAAACTAGCCTTTCTGTTTTGGTGTGACTTCTGTTCTTGGTTCTGCCTGACCTTTCATCTGGTTCATCCCAGGATAATTTATGATTTTCTTATTTAGATTCTGTGAAAGTGTAAGTGGGAAAAAATTGAAGTATTGTGGAAAATGAGTGTGACTGTACTTAGCTGTCACAATAAAAAGTTAGCTAAAGTAAAATAATAAGATGCGGGTGTGAAGTAGGGCATTTCCTTAGGATTGCCAGAGACAGTGAGTTAATGTATGTATTTATACCTGCAGCTCACACCTCAGTTGAGGTCTTTGGAGCCTATCGCTGCAAAAATGAATCTGTCACGGAACTGGCTTGAACAAGTCTGTCTTATTTAGACCACAATGCTTTTAGAGAAGTAACATGCTGACTTAGTTACTCTAGAATTACCAGTTCTTTTTCCCAGGATGCTCCTCTTGCACAGAAGTGAAGGGCTATTTCTACCTACCTGTTTAACCAAGGGTGCTGGTTTGACTTGTTCTTGTTGACCTTTGCCTGTCAGGTTTTATTTTGAATCAGATTATGTCAGTGATGCTAATTCCCATCCAGTCACTTTCATGGCCATATGATTAATCAGCAACGCTGTCCATCCTGAATACCTGGGGAGTGGGGGAGGCAAAAAAAAAATCCCCACCAAACTAAATATATGTCACAAAGACAACACTCTGCACTCTGACCACTCTTTTTGAAGAACCTAATTAAAGTTATCCCTCTTCCTGTGGTGGTGGGGGTGGAAAGCTAAAACTTACCCTCTCAGGCACTTTTGATATCGTAATTCAATCTTGCAACTATGTCAGCAAAGTCTACCATCAAAAACATGAAGTCAGTATTCTCTTATTTTTAGAAGAAAGAAGAAAGAATTTGCAGGAGGAAAGAAAATCTCACTCTGATTTTAGACTGAAGGGATGCATATTTTTATTTTTCATAAACTGTCTCCTTTATCATCTAGAAAAGACCATGAGATCAAAATCAGAATTTCCTAGAAGACTACGTCTGCATCGTTGAAGAGCTAACAAAGTTGCTAAAACAAATGTTACCGCTAGATGACAGCAAATACTCATTTACTGTGACATTTTCCTATCTGTGAGCAGATCGGCTACTAGAAGGTAAAAACCAAGAAATGAAGGCACTGGGATAAATCCTTTTTTGGAATAAAGTCGGTTTGCCCTAGAAACAACAGCAGAGTTCTTCACCGAGTAAAATTTGTGTACTTATTGGATAGTAAAGTCATTATTTCAGCTCAAGTAGCATGCTGCTTTACAGTCTTAACTTTGAGCTATCCTTTGAGATAAATGACTTTCTGACATTCCTGTTTGCAAACCAGAACTCCAGCCACTGTGTCGGTTTTGATTTTTACTCACCTTCCTCCAATTCCTCTAAGGCAGATGCTGATCCCACAGGCATGTTTTCAGAAACAAGTAGCAGAACATTTACACAGAAGCAAATAAAACCACTATGATTTAATAAGTTTTGTTTATCCAGGCTATTATTTATAAGTAACCTGATCTAGTTGAAGGTGTCCCTGCTCGGTGCAGGGGGTTGGACTAGATGACCTTTAAAGGTCCCATCCAAACCAAACTATTTTATGTTTCTGTGATACTATGGTTATGACTGAAACCTCCTGGAAAGTACAGCTTAATGTCACAGGAATGTCAAGCCTTTGCTCAGGTAGCCCCCAGTACATTGATAGCAGCCATATCAGTTTACAACAACCAGGCCCTTTCATCTTGTTATAACGTTAGAATGGCATTATGTTGTTATATATTGTTAGCAGGCAATTGCAGTATTTATGTAGGGGTTTTTAATAAACTTTCTCCATAAGATGAGATTCAATGCTGTGATTCTGAGCAACCTGTTGTGAGTTAAAACAAAGTTCTGCACTGCTCAAGACAGAGAAATGTAACCTTGTCTGTTGCATTTAAGTGAAATTATTAAAAACACCAATTTTAACAGTATAAGATCATTATTAGCTCGTCATTCCGATTAAAAAGAAGCTTGAAACTTTCAAGAACAGTACAGAGAAAGTAATAAATAAACCAAATAACAAATTAGCTGTATTGAAATTATTAAAATGAAAGAGATGCAACAGATTTAAATCCTATTAAGAGAGCAATGTGAAGTTAGTAGGTATTTCAGACTACCAGAGTGAGGACAGTAAGATGACTGGTACTCTCCATTATGCTCAAAGACTGGAAGCAGTACAATAAAACCACACTTTAGACCAACATTTTAAAGTAAGTACAAGTGTTTTACTCATTTCTTAATGGGCAGGACATGTCCTAGACTGCTTGATGCTTGACTTGTTACAGCTGCCTTCTTTTCTGAAAATTTCTGTGGATGTCAGTGGGCGCGGGACTGAGGCCAAGGTGCACTGGAGCCCTGATGCCTTGAGCAGACTGTCTCTGTGAACCTGATGGCCATAGCCAGACTTGGATTTCCTCTTCGTTCCCTTTGCCTGCATGTACACGGCTGGAAGGGCAAAGGACTATGTGTAGGGCATTGGGATGGGAACGTAGCCTTGTCATCCTGCAGGATGCCACTGCCAGTAACAGGCCACAAGCTTTGCAGAGTGTGCCGCATCTCAGGGCTGAGGTTTGCCACACCTGGTCAGGCCAATCTTCTCCTGACCTGCCTGAAGCTCTGAGTTCTTCAATTTATTTGTGACAGCAGTTTCTCTAACTGGCCAGGTGTAAATTGCTAATGTTTTACTTTTTTATCCTTGGATGTTACAACCATATTTTTACAGCTCATAGTAACAAGCTGCCATTCTCTGTAGGATGAGATATTTATGGTTTTAATGTAATGATGCAGCATAGAGAAACATGACTGATACAGTATCAGTGGCCTTGAGAAGTGGAGACAAGAATGTATTGCAGAGGAGTCCAGGCATAAGAGGTGATAAGAAATGGGGCACAGGCCTAGCACTGGAATTCCACTGCTATAAACAATTCACTACAATCAATTAAAAGCATGCAGACCTGGACCTGTATATAACGTATACAACATATACATAATTTATATAACAAATTTGGATGAAATATGAAGCTGCAGAGCAGTGCAAGATGAGCAAAGCGTGGTTGCAAACACAGGAAAAGCTCATGTGGACAGAGGGAGGAATAAGAAACAATGGACACTGTTTGGGCCAATGTTCCTGGTAGCAGAGGAAATGCCCCACGAGGAGAGGTGGATGCTGTTGCTATGGGCTCTGCAGGGCAGCTGGGCTGATGACAGCAGCAGAGAAACAGGGTGACTTATGAGGACAGCAGGTGACTGGGACCCCAGCCCTACCCATCCTGTCCCCTCTGGCCACATCCTGCCTACAGGGGCTGGGATGGAACATGGACAACAACCTGATCCAGCAGGTAGGAGGTTATACATAAGGATTAAAAAGTAAGAATATAGTAAAATACTACCAAATTCAGAACCACCTAAATTTTAAAGGGCATAATAAATTAAACCATGATCATCCATTCATCTTCCTGGGTAATTCCTGAAGATTAAACCCAACAGGTGATACAAACAAATGGCACAAGAGTGCAAGGATATAATTTCTGTTATTTTCAACGGAGCTCATAAAAACATGTGGAAAGTAGAGTACTGTGGAGAAAAATGCTGCTTTGGAAAGTCTATTTCTGTAGATGTTTGATATTCATGAAGGCACAGAAGTGATCAAATCATTGCAATTTGCCTCTAGGACAGAAACTCCCCTGCCTCTGCTAGGGAACAAAATGTGTGGGGTTTGTTGACAAGAGCACTTCCTACCTAGTGCTTCATGTGTCTTGGAGGAGGGACTGGAGCACCGTCAGTGGGAGTTACCTGGCTGGGAATTAAGTTCAGGTCTGGATGGCCATTTTTTCAGAGAAGGTGTGGCTTGCCCCTGTTGCTACCTGCAGAGGGAGAACTGCTAATGATTTTCTTTACCTCACCCCAACCTAAGCATCCCCCAGCTGCCCTACCATCCACACCACAACCCCAAGACAGGGTTGAGTGGTGTCTGCCTGTCCCTTTCACCCTCCTCCACAACCTCACTTCAAACCAATTCTAGTTCCTTGGAGGTCATCCTTGACATAGCTCCCAGTAACACAAGTATTACAGTAATTTCACTATGGGCAGCTTTTACAGAGCCATCATTATCTTTTCTCCTCTTTTCATTCTGGCATGATGCAAAACAAGACATAGCACCCCAGGCTAGGCATGTAAGAACAGACCAGAAAAAGTTGGTTAAGTAAGTGTCCAAGAAAAGTAACCAGTGGTCTTCTTGGGAGATGAGGATAAAGACGAGGCCCTTGGCATGCTACCAGCGTCATTATGTGCGACCAGAATAGAGGACAAAGCATCGGGGCATCCTGACAGCCAGCAAGGACAGAGGAGCACAGACTCCCACCCTGCCGCCCAAGAGCTGCTTGCTCTCCATCCCAGGGGATCCCCTGAAATATGCAGGCAGTTTACAGAAGACAAGCAGAGACAAAGATGTGCATACTGACTAAAGCTCTTCTGATATTAGCATTGCAAGCAGTGCAGGGAAAGTCCTAGCAAGGGTAAGTAGTATCAACATGAGCTATAGAGTGCAGAGCATGTACTTCCAGCTGCAGAGATGCCCCTCTAGAGCAACAAAAGGCCCCCACTATATTGACAATCATTATGGGAATTTTAGAGTGTGGTGCAGTGTGTGGTGGGTGAGCAAACATTAAAAAATAACCATCTAAAATAAGACAGTGTGTAAGCCATCCACGGCTTTTTCCCTTACGACTCATGGTTGAGGCTCTTCTTACTAAGTCTCTGAACTTTTTTTCAATTCAAAAGTTAGTAACACTTCAGAGATTAATCTTTCTAAAGAGAACAGAGTTCTTCCATTACATGAGGCATTTATAAGCTAAGAGGCATTTTGAGATCACTTTTCCTTTGACAAATGGAAGCAAAAATAATACAAATGTATTATCCACAAATTTGCATGTATGTGATCTTATTACTTAATGAGTAACAGTGATAGCAATCATTTGACAAATTTTCATGCAGGACTGTGTGCCATTTATGCAGTCCAAAACAGTGTGAGAACACCGATTAGTTTTCTCCCAAGGTGAGATCATGTATTAGTTTTAAAAATGAAGAGATGCAATTGCTAAGGGAAACAGCCACAGTATCACTCAGCAATATACCCAGTTCACTCAAATGCCACTGATCTCTGCTAAACAGAAAGCAAAATTGTGTAAGCAGATTGTTCTCTCTTTATACCTTGCTTTAGAGAAAAAATTAAATTCTGAAAGCTACTTCAAGCTATCTAAAACTACTTCTGATGTGAGGAATGAAGTCATGCCTGCTGATGTATCTACCAGGGGATTAAAGAGCTCTATCTTAGCTAAGATACATGACTTAAATATTTTAATCAACTGAGACACCAGCTCCTGGCCATGAAAGACTAACAAATGTCTCAATCCTCAGGTCTTTTGAAAACAAATTCCAAACTCATATATTCTAGTAGAAGCAAAGTGAAAAAAATTAAGACTGCTGATAAGGGAATGGCCTCTTTTTTTTTTTTAATGATAGGTATGAGACAAGTAACATACTCCTAGTACTGAAAACAGATTTCTACTTATTCAGACACATCACCAAGTGTCCATAGCAAGCACTGTAGCTAAAAGTCCATTCTTCAGAACTGCATGTCCTAGAATTTTATTTGTAAACATTTTTAATTCTACGTTATCTTCTCGCATTCACTCATTTTGCTTTCACTGAGCTGTAGTCAAAATATCCCTCTAAAGCTAAGAGGTGAACGAAGAGTACTGGAGAATGTACAGGACAGGAAGTTCAACTCTAAATTGCAATGAGGAGAGAGATAAAAGTTTCAGACTCGGTTTTCAAAGTAGTGTTACAGAACTCCATAACAAATCATGCAGCTAGCCTGAACACAGTGGAAATGTGCAGTAGCCAGTTGCCCAGATCCTGAACTGGCAGGGTCATGGCCTAGAAGATACAAGAGTTCAGCTACATCTTTCAAACTGCTGACTACGTGACCAAACACTGCATTCATAGCTTTTATGTAGACAGCATATACTCCATGTGATCTTGCGCCTCTGTTACCTGTGTATTTTTGGTTTCATTATACAACGGGTTTAGTGGTACCTGGGATGGGTGCATACATTCAAAAATCACAAAGCAAGTGGAAGGAGATGGAAGACAGTTTAATAGTAAACACTAAACATTTTGTACTGTGATTACATCACTGGCAATAATCACTATTGCTTCATTCCTAGTGGAAGAGAGTTAGCAAGAGAAAGCACTAGGCTTCAAACACGTTTCCCATATCCCCACAGTAATGATTCATGTAGAACATAACAGCCTTTTGCCTAGCTGCATTTCTGCACAGGTACACAATCTTGCTGACATAGTTTCAGCCAAATCCCAAACACGAGAATTGTGTTTGATTCTAGACCATAAGGGCTAATCTTTAAGCAGTAGGTCAACTGGAATTCTTAGGAAGACTTCTGGGTTTAATTGTTGCATAAACTGCAAGAGGATAGAGAAACTACTATAGCCCATGCCATTCAGTCTTTTCTGTCATAAAAACCTTGCAGGATTAAAACAGACATTTAATCTTTTTTATAGTTTGATGTCAACTCTTTCCTCGTTCTTCTCTCACAGTGGCTATGAATACTTCTTTGATGGTCTCCTTGTCCAAGTTCCTGCCTGTAAAGAGAAATAAAATATCTAACTGTATTTTACAGTGCATTACAAAAAAAATATGTAAGTAGCAACCTGCTTCTCGTCTAAGAAAATGTTTACTACACCAGTGAGTGAGAATAGCAGTATTAAAATTAAGGCAACAACAGACTTCAACCTGCTCAAGTAAGGGAAAAGAGAAAAACTAGGTTATTTTTGGTCATAAAACACTTTGCACAGCAAATAGAAATAAATAGAAAATAGAAAGATAGAACCTCAGCACTGCAAGCTTTTCAGAAACAAAACTGATTTTAAACATTTTAATGGCTATAATAACCTTCCTTACAGTTACTGAATATTTGATCAAACATTGAAACTATTCCCATCACCCAATTTTTAATTACAGATTTTAAAAATAACACTAAATATGCCAACATAATTTATGAAAACTTAGTATTTTATTTTATTTTGGTGGCACTAACAGGGATAGTGTAGACTCCTCTCAGCTGCAATTTTGAACTGCAGGAAGCTTTGATGGATAAATAAACCTCTGAGTGAGGGTTATGCTGAACATACTCACTGCACTTATTCTGTCCAGGTTAGCCTGATTGCTTTTCACGGGCCAAGTCAGAGGACTGTCTGTGAAAACACCACCTTCTTAAACTCAACAAGGAGATGTGTAATTTCCTCTTACCAATTAGGACCAGTCTGTTTGTTCTCTTTTCATCTTCTTTCCAGGCTACGGAAGTCTCTTCTAGGTCATAGAGCTCGTGGACACCTTGGACTATCACTTGATGAGATTTGCCTTGAATAGATACCAGTCCCTTATCAGAAAAATAACTGTTAGGGTATATAAACAAAACTTTAAAAATAAAATATGTAAGAGGGGAAACAAAACTGTCAAAGTAGTTCAAGCAGGGAATAGTATTTCTGGCAACTATACACTTGTCAGTCAAAATAAACATATAATATCAATCATCACTTCTACTCATAACGTCTATTTTCACATCTCCTTATTTCGTTAAAGGCTAAGAATCACACTTTAGCATACTGTGCCTCCTGTTCCTTATTTGGTCAGTACCTAGCCTGCTCAAGCAAAAATTAAATGTCATCATCTACTACACCTCTTTGAATACATATGTGGTGTTTGACATGGGAGTCAATGAAAGCCTGCCTGCCAACAAGATGATGTAAAATGAACAAAAATGTTTGATTTCAGATTAGTCCAATTAAACTCTTATGCTCAGCATATATACTTTCCTGAAACAGAATCTCTGAATATTGGAGAAAGAACAAACATTTGTGAAGTAGAACAACTAGCAACAGAATTAGAAGGGATTACTGTCAGAGTGAGTCCATTAACCCACATATCAAAAGCTCTATTAAAATAGTTTTCATCACTTCATAGTACAATGTTCTAAAGTATCCCTAAAGAAAAAAAAGTGTTAAAAATATTTCATTACAAAAGTCTCAATTTGACCTATTAGTTGGAATTCTATGACTTATTACTACCTAAAGGGTTATGACTGCAGATAAAATAAAAAATATAAAAGCAACAAACTTTGTAACCCAGTCTGTAATTAGTTGCCTGGGGTTCATTTGCTTTGGTGTATTTGTCTGTGACTGCGGAACAGCACATATCACAGGCCTCAAATCTCATAAAGGATTAGTCTGATTCCAATGCTCAATACAACAAAAACGTACTTGTGCATGGCATTACTGCTTTTCAGGCAGCTTCAGATACATCAGTGGCTACTTTCTTCTATTTGTCAGGAAGGGGAAGACAAGGATACTCTAATTTTGTTGCTGAAAAAGCAAGAAAACAACTTTCCTTCCAATAAAATTAAAATAATTATGTTGCTATCTATGATGCACAAGTGTTCTCAGGAAACAAACCAGAGCTTTACTTCCTTTTTTTTCTTACAGCCTGCCAAATGACTGACTGGATTCTCATTTTTACATTATTTACTTGGCTGCTTGATATATGGTAAATGAAAGTAAATCCTGAATTGTCATCTCTACTCCTCTCAAAACCAGGCAACTGAAAAACATATGAAGTGCCCATGAAGATGAACACTTATGAGCTGCATCTTTAAAACCACAGCCCAACAATACTGTACAAAGTTAATTGTAGACCAGAACTACTATTGCACTCCTATGTGATGCCAAATTGAATTTCTGCATATTGTGGCAACAATTCTAAGTACACCTAGCAATCTATAGGATCCAATCTGTAGTATCCGAACCCTAGATATGTGAGATGGATGGTATCTTTCAAAGCAATTGAGGTGGAAAATGAAAAGTGATTTAACTGTGTCTTGATTATTAACCCTGCCACTGAAGTTTGGGACTGTACATCTGCCCTCTCCATTCAAAACAAGTAGGATCAGTGTTTGCTCCTCCTATCTCCTTCTGAGTCGTTCATGGAACGACAACTTGCTACTCTCCACTTCATCTGCTCTGCTGCAGTGATCCAGCAGCACCTTTGATAGGTCTGTAACTGACAGCACACTGCAGTTTTTTAGGTGTAAAGATGAAAAGCACAAAACAAAGAAGCTGGCAATTTCTGACTAACCTTCAGTCTTATGACATCCATGGTGCACCCAGTCTTATCTTTCACAGTCTTCTCCCATAGAAGATTCTATGAAAAGAAAAGTTGTTTCCATAACCAAAATGACATGGGATGAGTTTCTATAAAAAGCCACAATGATTTTTGGAGTTGACAGTGATGTATCACTTACCTGAATAAAGAGATTTAAGTTTTCTTCTTTTATATTTCCTGGAACTTCAAATGTTACTGTAATTATAGCCTGCAAATGGGAAGACACACTTATTATTGCCACACTGAATAAACATCTTGTTACAGTAATTTCAAAAAGTGTTCTTTATAACTTGGCCTCATAAAAAGGCAAGTATATGACAACATCAAATTTTAAAAAAATCTCTATTTCTGTTCTGCTCTAATTTGCTAAATTAAGCTCCACTTTTTGTTTCTGTTTGGGTGTGCACTTAGGGGGCATCCACAACGCTTTGAACAGTTGAATGCCATTAGCTGCTACCATGTAATTCTTTGCTGTAGAGACTATTATGATCAAGCTTTCAACTATGGGTAAGAATGCTATTTTCTTGGCATACCAATCTTCATCACAATTCTATCAGACAAAAAATGATCACATATATGAAAAGCTGTATCTAAACAGACTATGTAGGAACAGATTCAGAAAATAAAGATGTCTAAAGTTAAGTTTTGTTCCAAAGCAACCACCAGCTTACTGCTCAGGATCAATTATTATCAAAAGAAAGTATGAAAATAAAACATGTAGTTTAAAATTAGCAATTTATTTAAAGAAGAAGTAATAAGTCTCATTTTTGTCACTGTAACTGCTCAATGGTACGGAAGAACAAAGAGATAATTACTTCCTGTAATCCTTTCAAACAACTACTTTCAGATGACTAGTCTAACTTAAGGAAAAGAAAATTAAAGCGACAAGCAGTAAATGTTTGTCTAATGACAAACTTTATCTAAACAACCAAGTAAACTTATCTAAACAACCAAGAGCTAACACTCTGAGCAGCTTCAAAACACGGCAGACAAAAGTTCACTGTGCTCCAAGCATAGTGCAGTTTGTTTCTGCTGACCTTCCACATGAAGATAATAAGCACACTTTATCACCCAACAAGGACTTGCAGCCTACTGTGAGAAGTGTTCTGCCCTCATTTATGCCTCAGATGTCTCAACAATCACCTTAAATATGTGGGTGTTAAACTAAACAGAGATAGTAACAATGAATTCTCACTGGTGAATGGCTCCACACTACAAAACTAACAATAATCTTGTTAATAACACAAGGATACTATAGCTCATAACATTCAGGAAGGCTTCTACTTAACTTTTTTATCTGCTTTAGTGATCTATTAAGACTCTATAACTGAGCATATTTAAGAATTTTAATTAAACAAAAACTATCAACTTAACATTGTTATTGTAATTATAATTAAGCATGAACTGATTTTATATTTAATCTTTAGTTCCAAAATAGATTATATTTGCCTTTTCCTGCTTTCAAGACTAACAACTTCACAGTTAAAATATGCAGTTCAAAAAGAAAAACACAGGCATTGTATGCATCATATTTTAACCTGAAAATTAAATTTAATCAGAGAAACTATGTGAAGGAAAGCACACTTATCTAAGACACCTTAAAAAACCAGAAGTTTTTACTTTTTTGCAGCCACTGAGGGGACTTGTGGCCTGTGGGTGGACCCCACCCACCTAGGGATACCCCAAGGAGGACGGTGACCCATAATTCAACCAGAGAGATTTTGTTTTGGACAGAAAACCGACAGGACAGACTGGCTACAAATTTAGGACTTGTTTCTCCAAATACTTTAAAAAAAAGAAGTAGTCCTATTTGTTTCACTAATACTCTCCATGTGAATCAACAAATGACATGACCGTCTGGAGCACTGGAAGCTTATAAGCTATTTTTGAAAGTGAGACTTAACATAGCCATTTAGAATCTATCTACAACAAAGCACATCCCTTTTGTGTAATCTAGGTAACCTTCCAAATACCTTAGAATACATTACTCCCTTACTGAAACCTTCTGAAATGGTAACAAAATTAGCATGCAATATTGAACAACCCTGTTGCTGCAAAAACAGCAAAGCAGCATTTTCGGTAATTACCTTATCTAGATGCGCATGTGTTGTCTTTACATGCTCAAGCTTTTTCTGCAAACTGAAAAGAAGTAAAGTTAAATGTTGCATTTAAGTAGGGTGGGCAAAATGTCATTATTTGGAAATTTTAAAAATTCCAGTATTGCAGAGCAAAACTGAAACATCAAAAATAGACTATATATTCAGAATAAGATTCATCTGGTAATTCAGTTTTAATCTCAAAATAGAAATGTTTAATTATATTTGTTTGATGTAGCTAATTGTTTGTGTTGGAAAATTAGGGTTTTTAAAACATAAAGAGAATTATAGTACCGATTTGCAGTATCTTCAACATTAAAAATATTTATACTTCAATGAATACAACACCCTTGATACTCCTTTGTTCAAAAAGAGAGCAAACTACATCCTTAAAGCAAGCAAGAAAAAATAAACCACGAGAATTTATCAAGTTAATAGATGTTGATTTTTTAAAAAAAACTTTACAAAGATTTGAAAATCAAGAAGAAAAGAATGTATAAAGCTGTTGCTTGTGTGAACGAGATCTCTGACACTAAGTGAAATACTATTTACCAGCTTCCACTTCTCAGCTGTACAGCTCACTTCTACTATGCAGTGTGCCTGCTAACTTAAAACACATCCTCTCTACTTGATACAGGAACTTGGGGACTTCTTTTGTAAACTAATGTTTAGGGTCTTACAGCATCTTTTTGGGTGACAACATAAAATTTTACTGCAGCTTTAGATTTCACATCCACATCTGACTTGATTAATTAAGTTAGCACAAAATTTCTTCAAATACCATCTTCTGTACTGTTTGTTTTCTCTCTGTCCTGTGAATAACATGCAGAGAAGAAATACTGCAGCACAAGTCACTATGATAACAGCTCTCTGCCATTTCAGAAAAGATTACCCATAAAAATCCCTCCTCCTAATTTGATGACTGTACATTTTAAGAAGCCTTTATGGTGGGGAAAAAAGGCACTGTCTGCTACAGAAGTAACATTTCACATTCCTACTTCTCCCATCTGCCTTGCTTATCCTGTCTTATTCTCATACTGCCCTTCACAGAAACCGTTAATTCTTGATGTGTTTCCTGTGACTTCAGGGTATATCCAGCCTACAAGGTTCTACCACTCAGTCACACTAATCAGATGTTGTATCTGTCTGCTGTGCTAACAGAAATCCTTACTGTAGTGTGCCGTTAAAAGAACAGATTTATTAATGTACCGGTGTGTAGTTGTGCTGGATGCAAAGAGCTTTTCTGCTCAGGTGATGGCACAGAAACCACCATTAATATTTTATGTTGGAATTTCTGTATCTATTAACTAAAAACAGGGTAAGCAATTTTGCTGTGCAAAGTTCAAACATAAACCAAAATAAAATAAACTTCATTTAAGTAGTCTACAATCTTCTTGGTACTTTTAGAATTTGTCTTTAAATGCTGACATTTTAGAGTGTTTCCTCTGTTTTAATACCAAATATTGAGAAGCTCTAAAGTAACCAAGTGAGATAAAGACTAGACTGAGGAAAGCAATAAAGACTTTTTTTGTCAGCTCCTTAAGAACTTTCTCAGATCTTTGGAGAGCAGCACTTCCTAGTAAACTTTGCAGAACACCACCTAAATATTACAGCTAATCAGATCTAACTGTGAATTGCTGTTATCAAGAGCAATCCTTTTCTGGTTCACATCTTCTTACTGCTTTATCTGTGTTGTGTGGCTCCAGCATGAGTCAATTCAGTTAGCTGATCCTTAAGAACTTGGAACACGGGTTTAGGATCTGGCTTATGAACTAATAGTTATCTATTGCCTCTAAAGGATGTATCAGCCTCTCTCCTCCCTTAACTTTCTCCTGGATGCCTAGTTTGGTATTTCCCTGATGCTGCCATTGATAGCAATTTTGAAACAAACATTACAGTATTTCACTGATGAGACAAAAGCCAGTGCCAGCAAAAAAAAAAAAAAAAAAAGCAAAAAAAAAAAAAAAAAAAAAAAAAAAAAAAGAAAACAGCTATCAGTTCAGAGGCAAATCTCACAAGCACATGTTACCTAATAGAGGTTACTAATTCGCACGTCCTGCAATTTCTCCCTTCTGTGAATAAGGAAGTGGCTCCATTCCATTATCTGAAGTGAAAAGTGTGCATCCAGGAAGAAAAATGAAGCTGATAGTGCCCTCAATTGCATATTCCCCCCTTTCCTTTATGATTGCTTCAGTACTCCTCATTCTCTTTGCTGAGCTTCAGCACACACAGTGAACAGAAAGACCTTTTCCCCTTCCTTCCCATTTTACTTCTGCACCCATCTAGGATGCTGAAGCATGCATGTGGCATCAAAAAACCCCAGGAATGAGAAACACAGTGATCAGAATTTGTAGAGCCTCTGTTTGCTGTGGAATCTCAGTCCCTCATTCTCGTCTGTAAAATCTAAGGAGGTCTCCAAAGGAGAAAAATTTTGAAATGCTTTAAAAGAACCAGAAAAGTATACAAATCTATTCTAATACTAACGTTAAACCAAAACTTGCATTTTGGAGAAAAAAGCCAAACAATCACACACACTCTGGCTTATTTAACTTTGTAAGATCAAAAAGGTTTTTGCAGGCATTTGAAGTGGAAAAGAATTCCATCTGGTATTATTACTTATAAAGCAATAATGTGACTGTCCTGGTCTAGACAGGACAGACTAAACTAGAATCTCTAACAGAAACTCAAACACAAATTTGAGCCAGGATTTGAGTGTGTCTATTTCATACACAGATATTTTTTCTAATAGAAGACAGAAAAATTATCACCATACCTTACTCCAGATAAACTGTCGAAGGCATGTAGGTCCAAGACATTAGAGAGATCAACTCTAAACAGAGGGGAACAAAGAAAGCTTTGTATTTTTGATGTATTTAAATATCATGTTTTAAAGGTGTTCACTGAAGCTAGTGTTTCTTTTCCTGTCTATCAGACTAATTAATGCCATTAATACTTAGCCTTATTTTTGGATATCAGTGGTCGGTACTGTCTTCTACAAGGAAATGCTGTTGTTTATTTACACAGTAATATGTAAGCACAGAGACAAAATTTTTAAAAATACAGTAAAATAAGAAGTATTTCCAAAAAAGATGATACAATCCCTTATACTGAATGCCTGAATAATAAATTCAGTATTTTCCTAAATGGGAAAAGGAATCTTGAGCCTCTCAAGACAGATAGAAACCCCTCGAATGTATATAGTTTATACTGACACACTGTTAGCGAACAAAACTGAAATAACTTTATGAGGCAAGCACTGTTACGAGGAATTTCAACTCTATGATTTGAAACAGACAAATGAAAAATGTAATACAGAATAGGCAGTACTGATCGTGTCAGCTTACAAGAATGGCTACCTATAACTTGCATAAGAAATTTTTCTTTACAAAGCTACAGATTTCAATGCTAATAGCAACTGATAAGTTTTCAGATGCAATTAATGACATGTGGCTAAATAGAAAGAACTTGAGAGGTAAAAAAAAAAGACCTCTGGAATACAACTAGAATTACTAAACTCTTTTATTCAACAGTGGCTGTACCAAGCAGTTTCTCAGATGAAAGAGTTATAATGTAATATACAAACAATTACTGTGTAAAATTCATGACCAGATCAGTGCCAGTTGTTCTCAGCAAAAAATCACATAGAAACCCTCCCTTTTAAATGTGGGCTTTTGAGGGACAAACCCCCCTTAAAAAGGGTATGTCATCAAATAATATTCCAATAAATTAATTTTGTGCTTATTTCACTTTTGGGATGTTTAATAATGGAAGAAACCCTATGTGCCATTTGCAAAAGAATATTTACAAGTAACTAAGAGTTGTCATTAAGGACTCAATCTGAGCTTCACTTTATCTCATATCTAAAACATAGTGCTAGCTGGCCTCAGACACCATACAGCATGTGAAGAGATCACATATTCGATTTCTCTCTAATGGACATTTAAAACACAAAGCATGTAGTTTAGTGTCTTCCTCAAAATTAGTCCTATCTGATCATCCAACAAGTGTTTTTGTCTACAATTTCCAACTGCATTTGACAATAGCTTTAAAAAGCCAAGTATACTTTATTAAGGTTATGACTATTACTTTCCTTCAAATTTGCTTAAATCAAAAATCTGTATTTTAGGAACATTTACCACAATAATCCAATAATTGATGTAAAAGTGCTAGGACAAATCAGTCCTAGCAGTCTGAAGACACACTGCACTCCTAATGCTCCTGGGAATACAATATCCACTTAAGTCCTTGTTAAAGAAGAAATCTGAGTCAGAATTTCAATTAAAAAATAGCAAAAACAGTCCAATGATTTTTCTCATTCTTGTAACTTTCTTCCACTACTTTTAAAGTCATTTTGTAGTAACGACTTATTTGCAGCAGCAATCGTGAGAATAATATTTCAAGTGACACAATAAAGGAAAACACTGTAGGGCACATGACCAATTACTAGCTCAAAACCAACCCGGCCTTGCAAGCTGCTCTTCAGTTACAAGACTGGTTGTGGCCAAGAAGGCCAAGGGTGTCCTGAGGTGCATTAGGAAGAGCACTGCCAGCAGTTCATGGAAGATGATCCTGCCCCTCTAGTCAGTTCTAGTGAGGCTGTGCTTGGAGAGCTGTGCCCAGTTCTGGATTCCTCAGTACAGGGGAGACATGGAGCTCCTGGAGGGAGTCCAGGGGAGGGCAACAAAGATGGTTAAGGGACTGGAGTACCTCAATAATAAGGAAAGGCTGAAGGAGCTGGGCCTGTTCAGACTCAAAGAGATGACTGAGAGGGGACCTCCTCAGTGTATACAAGCATCTGAAGGGAGGGTGTCAGAGCACGGACCAGGCTCTGCTCAGTGGTGCCAGGAAACAGGACAAGAGGCAATGGGCAGAAACTGATGCACAGGAAGTTCCACCTGAACATGAGCAAGAACCTCTTTACTATGTGGCTGACCAAGCACTGGAACAGATTGTCCAGACAGGTTGTGGAGTCTCCCTCATCAGGGATACTCTAGAACCATCTGGACACAATCCTGTGCCATGTGCTCCAGGATGACCCTGCTTAGCAAGAAGGTTGGATTAGATGACCCACTGTGCTCTCTTCCAACCTTACTCATTCTGGGATTCTGTAATATGAACACTAAAAAAGAAAAATATAAATTAAAAATACATTTTTACTTCCTCAAAAAAACCACTAGATGCTTATTAATAAAATAAATATGGGATTAAATATTTCAAATTCAATAGTTTTCCTTCAATCAAGCTGATCTAATAGAACACTTTAAACTGTTACAAAAGAAGCAGGATCTAGTACCTAGTAATAGTGGCCATTTAATACCTTGATCTTTGTGTCTCTAGAATTTTAACAAGTCCATTTATTGACCTAAAATAAAACAGAAAAATCATTAGATGAAAATACAACCACAATATATTGTTTGAATACGTTAACCATGGACAGCATCATGTGAAATAGCACCCCAACTCTGTTACCAAATTCTATATCCATCAGATATTTGGGTTGATGTATTTGGTTTTCACCCACAGCTGGAGAACTTCACAAGTTCTGACAATATACCACCAATGAGAACATCATTTTCCTATCCAAAGCTCTTCACGATACACTGCTGGGTCTAAGTACTTTTATCTTCATATTTCAAACAACTAATACAGTTGTAAAGTATTTTAAAATTTTAGTGTTTAATTTGGCTTATCATGGTATTGATAGAAAGGGGTCATGTCTTTGATCACTCATCTGACTCAGACCATTGGTTCTTCTGCTCCCATGACAATTGTTTGGGACTTCTTCCATGTATCTTTGCATTTGCTACTAAACTCATAATTTACCAGCAGATTTTTTTTCCACTTCTGCTAATTCTGAAAAATGGCAACATCTGCTCAGAAATGTAAAGACATGAATACTTAAGACAAAGGCCTGTCCTTAGTACACAACATCAAATCTTACCTAGATAGGCAAAATGCTAAGATTGTGTAAGCACACAGAAGTACTGGAATACCTTTAGAAAGAGGCAGTTTCTTTCCCTTATAAGCTTATCAATTTGTGTCAATCTAATCATGAGATCTAATTTCTATTCTAACAGCAGGAAAGAAGTAACAATGTTTAAATCAATTTTTGAGGCAGTACAGTGTTACAGTTATGCCAAAAGTTTCATACCTCACAGATGTTCTGACTTTATTCAGTTCCTCCTCTGAAACCAAATCTGTTTTATTGATGATTATAAGATCAGCTAACGCAACCTGCCTATGTATTAAGAAAAAAAAAGAGAAAAAGACAACACAAACAAACAAATACTTTATCTGTAAGGCAGAAACATCATCTCTCCCATGGCCCCAAAAGATAGTATGAACATTATTAGTACAGAAGGGCAAGCATTTATCAAACTAGAACATCATGGAGAATGATTAAAGTACTACTGGCTTCTCCTCAATATATTCTTCTGTGCCCTAAGAGACCAAATCAAAGCTTGCTAGATTATTTTTTTTCAGGGCTGGGTTTTTTTTGTTTATTGTTTGTTTGGTGGGGTTTTTTATGTCATCTAATCCAAACTACTTAGTGATTTAACAACTTCACAAATTCCTATTTGTCCTGCATGTAGTCCTTGAAATACGATACTTGAAGTCTCTTTGCTTTATGAAGACTTCAATTGTTACAACTACCCTTAATTACAGTGGCTTCACATTTAGTAAAATGTATTCCTCTATCTCCAGTTCTGCTTCAAGCGTGACAGATCCTAATATGAAACTTTTAATTCCCCCCAACACAAGTGCTTCCCATTCAATTAAATAAAATCCCATCACTATTACAATAGAAGAGTCAGATCTTGGCAGAGAGATCAAATGGAGCATGAAGTTACTTTTCCATATTTTACCTCATTACACCAATCTATCTTGGTTTAAGCAAAGCAGGAGAAAAAAGCTCTATAAAAGAAAAAGAACCCATTTCCAATGAACGTCTATACAGTGCAATTCCTAACTGTGATATATAAAATTAATTTCTACATCCATACCGAGATGCTTCATTGATAAGGCCTTCTGGTTTCTCCTCTGTCAAGTGCTAAACAAAAATTAAAATAATTGGATTAATCATATTCAAATTAAATTTAAATTAATTTGCAGTTAAAGTCAAACTCAATTCAGCGGAGGTCTGTTTTTCAACAAGGTATTGAGGAAGATGGCATCTATAATCTTTCTGTTAAATGATGGTGAAGAAGTACATTTATACATTCACCATTACAGAGATGTATAACTACCTTAACACAAACTCTTCTAACTAATTTTATTATTAGAATGCTAAAGAGTTGGAAAACTTTGTATTTATTTTAATTACTTTTCAGCTTCACAGTGAAGTAAAGAAGTCACCATGACATACAGTAACAATGAAAAAATATATCTGGAAGAAAATGAAGGTTCAGTAATTTTACAAATGAGTGTGAACTCAACTAAATTTTAAAACAGGCTAGGCTTGCAATACAGCATTTCAGATATGTAACTTCACACTCTTCTTCTCTGAAAGACTGTACAAGACAAACTGTAATTTGATAGTAAAAACTGGTAAACTTTTTCTAGGTTTGTATGAATAAACCACTGCTCTTTGGCAAGTCTGTCCAAAATCAGAAGCTGCAGGAGTTTCAGTATCATCTCCACTTGTCTGCCCAAGCTAATGTCTTCACAGAAGAATTAGTAAAAGGGAAAAAATACCTCCATCTCAAGCAGCAACATAAAGTTTAGTAACACAAAGCCTTACTTAATTTAGGCATAGCAACAGACTACACTGAAGGACCAAAGGTCTAGCTACAAGTTATTTTCTGCCCACTCTGCCATGGAGGCAGCAATCTGAAGGAGAGGAATGTTACAGACCTCTGGAGGAAGTAAAACTTCAAACTGATGCTGTAATATTAGTAAGAACTTGCCACTTATGCTTACATCTCTGGGAAGATTAGAGTCCTGTGCATTGCTTCATCAGCTCTAAACATGTCAGGAATATTACTTTAAAATTTGGGTTTCAAGTTACAGAAATATCAAATTAAAAGTGGAATCAATTGTCATGGGAAATATATAGGTTTTAAAAAGTGCTGCTGTGTGGAACACAATTATATTTGATTTAAGACAGTAATTCAGCACTCCATGAAGAGAAAGATAAACAGAACAACATTTTTGCAAGCAATAAAACACATCTGAATTAGTAAGAGGGAACCCAGCTGAAAAGGGGTTGACCTAAAACACAATATGATTTCTTGTGGTAGTTGGGCTGATTTATAAGATGACTCCTGCTTAAAAGAGCCAGTCAACCCCTTCCCCTCACTCTTCTACCAATTTCTCCAAACATCCTTGCAGAACACAATGAATGTAACTTGCCAAACTGGCTTGCTATGAGGTTAGATTTATTCTGTCCCAGTGCAATACAAATTGATGAGAAGACAGGACTGCTACCCTTTTGGTAATACATTAGATCAGCACAAATGAAAGGAGAAACTCAAGTAACCCAAACAAAAAAATCTTACACAGGAAGAATCACTTGCTTATTTTTAAACCATTATTCTTTAGTCCTCTGAGTCATTTGTAGCTATTGTAAATGCAGAAATATTAAAAACACTACCACAGCATGGAATTTTTATATGATGAAGTCATTTTTTCTTATGGTCACTTTTTTTTGAATCCAGCAAATTTAATACCAGATCAAAGCAGTAGCCTTCTAAGTTACAAAGTTGCAAATAATTATATTTACACACACCTATTAAAAAAAAAAAGCTGAAGTATTTGATTTAATCAATATTTTTGCTGACCCAAGCTCACTGTTCTGTATGTCTGTTCTTACACTACACTTTATATACAGATTACTCTAATACCTGCTCCTTTTGTCTGCTTCCATATAACATTTTCATGAGAAGCAGTACCAGGACACCTGTGCTCTCATTTCTCCCCACCATAGCTGCCACCACCACCACAGGTGCCATTACATTAGCACCCTTCCCAGTCTGAGCCCTAACTCAACTGTTACCACACTGGTATAACCCATCTGTTCTTAGCCCTCTCCTTTCAAGTAACACAGACCGGTGACCAATTTCTCCATTGTTTTTACAGCAATCCAAATGCCTGTTTGGAATAAAAGCAAGGTTCCTGAGTGAAGTGATAGAACTAGAAGGAACCAAGTACTTAGCAACCTGACAACTCTTGTCAGACATGTTGCTCTGTCTGTAAGAATCTGAATTTCTGCAAATATCAGTACTCCTTGTTCCCATTCAAAACACAGTAATGATGAAATACATCCTCATTCAATGTAAGAATTATAGCTATTGTGAAAATTAATTAATCCACATGAACATTATTGCAGTAGCTGTTCTAATGTTGCATTTTTAAACCATGTAACAAATCCAGTAACTTACGGTCAATCCATGCTTTGCATCAACAACAGACACAATACCTAAAAGAAAATATTAAAATGGAATAGGAATGTGCTGAAAGCAGCTGATAGTTTACTAACGTGCAAACCTCCTGTACAAAGGTAACAATATCAGCACATTTACAACTAGTTATAATAAACTGAAAGCATTGAAAGTATCTGCACTTAAATGCGTTACCTAAATATTTTTTTATTCATTATTGTATCTGTGGTAGTAAAATGTCTACAGAACCAGGTGAGATAAATTCTTAAAAGGTAGAGATGCCTCATCTTCCACAACAGCAAATTAGCTGAGGTATGCTTTTACAGACTATTGAAACACATTAAGGGACTGACTGACGTATGCAATTATTCTGACTGTAAATGACCAGGAATTTGCAAGTCTTTGGAAGAAACTTAGGAAGTTCTTTCTTACTGATCTCAGTGTTTCCTTCCTTGCCTAAATGGGTATTTCACAGACTGAGCAAAATGTTAGTAGGGCATTTTTTTAAGCCACAAAGTAATTTTTTTCCTATACTTAAAAAATTGCTCTTTAGCTGCATATAGTGATGATTTATCTTTCACTAATCTCAGGCTTTTATTGGAACACAGCAAATATTAGAGCCAACAAGTACAACAGGCAAAAGGCAGAAGCATTCAAGTTGACAAGTTACGAGTTCAGAAAAATAGGAAATCCTTTAGGAAACACTGCATTGCAGGAGAAGGGGGGGAAGGAAGAAAGAGAAAAGAAGTGCTGTAATATTACTCCTAAATAAGATTTTATAACATCTAGATAATGAGAATTGTCCCCCCCTTACATCACAATCAAGGGCTGTTCCCCCCTTACATCACAATCAAGATCTGTCCGTATCTGATCCCTTAAAAACATTACACAACTTTTGTTGGATTTAGCAAGATGAAACATCTCAGCAAGTAGATAAAAAAGCATCAGAGTAAGCAAGGATGATACATCCTTGCTTGTGATCAAATCTGGCGACAGGAAAACAAGCTTGCACTTCTTACCATCAAGATAGATGTCACTTCCCAGCTCAGAATCAACCCAGAACATGGAGGCCACAGCTCCTAAGAAGTGTAGTATACATACAGTTGCAAAACTGAGATTTTTCCAGTAAACTACCAACATTCAGGTATTTCATAGAAAAACTGTATTTGTAGTGCTAATAATAAGATCAGTAGCTAAAGTCATTCCAACACCTGAAACTGTCCACCTGAAGTGATCAGATGCAGTCCTTCAAACACCACTCTGTATCAAACCCAAATACCTGTCATTTGTTCACAGTGCTTACTCATGCAAGATATAGCAAGGGCCACAACATGAAATCATTTTCTGGTATCTATTGATTTTTTTTCCAAAAAGCTTAATAGTTTTCCAATTTGACTCAAGCAGAATTTGTGTGTAACAGATGCCAAATCAATGTCCTGTCTTTCGAAGAAAATTACTTTAAAATGACAACTATTTAGCTTTGAGCTGGAAAGCACCAGTCTCCTAAAGGGGAAACAATTGAATTTCTGATGAGAATTTCCTTCCCTCTCCATCTACAACACATTTTTAATGCAGATGGTTTAGAGAAAATTGTTTTAGATAGTTATTCCTAACATGAGCTCAATTTTAAACACCTTTTTATAATAAATATTACTAAAGAGCACAGAAGGATTTTGTAAAATCTATTATTGCTCTTCAGAAGAATGTATTAGTCTGTTTCACAATGTATTTTAGGACTTCACAAAATATAAGGCCTATCACAACCAGTGTAACAATACATCAGATGCTAACAACTTAGACTTTAAAAAGAGGAATGTAGAACATCAAAAGTTTACTGAAAAATACTAGTTTCAGAGTATACTTCTCTTTGCTAAGCCCAGTGTCTTCTCTTGATAGAAATATATTTTAGCTGGATTTCTGCTAAGCTTTAGATTCAATTTAGAGCAAGATCAACCAAACAACCCATCCACAACCTCATATTTGCACCTTAACCAATTCATTGGAGTCTATACAACAATCAAAGCATAGGTGCCTGACAATTCACCGCTTTATATTACAATTGCCAGAGTGAACTAACTGGTGAGCAAATAATCACTTCATATAAACAGAATCATTATCATGGTTATGAAAATTGTAATGTGAACTACCTGGATCTGCCAAACCAGTTGTTTCTAACAATATATAGTCAAATTTTCCTCTCCTTTGCATCAGGTTCTCAATTGCTTTCACACCATTGTCCCTGTAAGAAGAAACAATTAAACCTGAGAACAGAGAAAACAAGCTAAGGCATTGTATTTAAATGTATCTTCTGATGCAGTGTCAGTATCATCAATGCAAAAGTTCTGAGTCAGGACGTTTGCAGACTTACCGTCTACAATGAAAATTTAATTATCATGCTGCTAGTCTAATATTAGGCAAATTTTAGTTTTCTGTTTCATTTTAGTCTGAAAATAGTATTTGCCTAATCCCACCAACTGAATTAAACAAAGATTTGTTTTCAAACACTGAACAACCTGTAAAGGACAGTAGGGCTGTGTAGATATGTAACTATTTGGTTTGGCAGCTGAGACAGAAAGAAGGGGTGAGGTAGAAGTGAAGCATGTTGCCCTGCCTTTCTACCTCACCAACAACAAGATTAACATGTGCCATTTACTTAAATTAGAGCTGATGAAGTCAGCCTGAAGCAGACGTGTATAGCATTTATATAAGAAACCAATGTATATAAAACATAGCAGCAAGACAGCATTCCTCACACCCCAGAACAACAGCATGCAATAGGATCTTCTGTTTTCCACTTACTACCTATTACTGTTTAAGGCACAAGACCAGTTTCCCAAATTTTCAGGACAAACAGGCCATGACCTTTATTTACAAACTTAGCACAAACAATCCAGCATTCAAACAAACAGGGTAAAAAACATGTCAAAGAAACAAACACTCTCTTGCTTTTTAACATGACCACCAGCTTATACTTTTGGATATTGTGTTTCATTAGGTCACAAAAGGTTTTCCATTTTCCTTTTCCTAGTATGCAATATTGAAGAAGTAACCAATGTACAAAGAAAGAAGCAGAGTAAGTATTTAATGAGGAAATTGGGAAACCCAAGTCCTAGTTCTAGCCTATCTGAATCTTCAGCTCTCTACACGGAAGCATATAATACTAACAAAAGAGGGATAGCTTCCTACTCTACAGTACCCCAGTGGTGTATACGTTGGTATTTAGATTACGCTTCTGAAAGACACCAAGTCCAAATCCAGTAATGCAGCAATAGGAAATAAATTTCTACATCCCAATTTCCAATCCTTGTTTCATCTGACTAAAGAAGTCTCAATCAATTCTACCATCAGTTTCAGGAATCAAATCCTGGATGTCTTCTCCCTTCCTCAATTCCCCACAATATCCACTGTAAGAACTTGTACAATAGTCCTTCCTTACTTTACTGAACAGCACAAGCAGCCATTTCTGAGCTCCAGCCATTCTTCATAGAGTTCTCCCCCTTGACTGATTGCCAGAGATTTCTCCAAGGCACTTCCTGAAAATACAAATAGTGCTATATTTTTAATCCACAATCTTGCATGACAATGCCTGTAAGAGAGAGGTATGTGGATTACACTCTTTTCTCCTGAGACCATGTTTCTGACATGTTCTTAAGAAATTTGTATTTTCCATTTTATGAGAAATTTAAAAGCCAAGACAAAGCTCATTCTACAAAGATCAAACCCTACAGGATGATGGTACATCACAAGTGCCACAAACTTTGCTAAAAGAAAGTGATGCCAGCCTGTGCATCCATATCAAATAAAGGCTCTGTCTGTATATTTTATTTTAGGCTCCATGACCAGAAAAGTGACATGCATCTTTGTTGATGAAAACAAGCACACAAAAAGGCCCCCCACCAACACAGTGCAAACTGTAAGCAATGTAAGCTTCTGACTGTGGCACAGATATGAAATTATAGCTAGAGCAATTAAAAATCCTGAAAGCAAAGTGTTCAGAGAACCATAGTCATCAAGCACACATCTCCCCATTTTCTTGGTCTAGGATAATTTGTGATCTGTAAATGAGGGGAAAGCAAATAAAAGAAAATATTATCTACCACCGCATGATTTTTAATTTCCATTTTCTTGAAATGAGTAGGACAAATGGAAGTATAGCACTTCCAACAGGGTGATATATTCATTTACTTTACTCTGAGTACCTAAATTTATGTGCAAAACAGATTAATGCATGTCACTATTTTATGAAAACCAGTAAAAAGTCTGTCTGCCCTTCTGAAGACTACAAGGTACATCCAGTAATGGATTTAAAAGGACAATAGTCTTTGTTTCCAGCAGTTTTATGTATTTGTCATTTTGTGGCAAAAAGAAAGGTTTCTGCATGCTTACATACCTTCTCCAAATTCATTCAGAATAACTGCTATTCTTTTATTATGCTGTTCTGTCAGTATGTAATTTAGAAGAGTTGTTTTTCCAGCTCCTAGAACACAGACCATATTTCTATTAAAATGTAAAAAAAACCCACTTAAATTTTCAAATAAAAATGAAATACTGTTATGTAGGCACATGCACACTTCAAGCAAATCTCTTCTAAATATAAGTTTTCATTCTAATATCCTACATTCTATTCCAATGAAGTAGAAGTGTATTTGTAGAGATATTTGACCCCATGGAACTATCAGTTCATTAAATGTCAGTCTTAAATGACCCACCGTTTTTCCCTTCACTAAGTGTCAGTACTTGATAAACTTACAAGCTCCCTACTAGCTGGGCAGTCTTTTCCTAGAAAACTGATTTGCATGCTTAACAAAAGGCACACTTAATCTTCTCCCTCTCACTGCCCTTTCTGACCAGTTCTGTCACCAGTAACCACGGATGTGCCATTCACTGCCTTTAAACGGGGCACTGTTAAAAAAGGTGTTCACAATCTCTGCGATACCACCTTTGGATCAGTTTCATCCCATGCACAAGGTCACAGAATTGTCAAGGGTGGAAGGGATCTCTGGAGATCATCTAGTCCAGAGCAGGTGATCACTACAACTAGGAAACCTTCCTTACCTGTCCTTAAAGAGTTTTTTCTGAAACAGTGTGTGATGCAGTACAGTTACAACTTTCAGAACAGTGACGGCGACCCTAAATTTAACCAGCTCCTTACTGTCCATAACTGTGTGTAGTACACTGTAACTATACCGGTCGAGGGATATGGGAAAGACGCCGAACCTCACGTTTTTCAGACTGCAATGCAGTCTGCATTTAACTGAACCAAATATGTTGCACTATTCTGACGTTAAGTTGCCAAAAGCCGTTTGTCAATCGTGACCTGAACGAAGCGGCCCCTGAAAACAGAGAGGTAAAAGCAGCAACGGGAGCTTATACTGCTGCTCAGAGTGGTCCTGCAAATCCACCTGGAGCGGCCGGAGGGCCCCGCGCTGCTCACCCGGCCCCCGGGGCGGAGACGGCCATCGGCCCCCCTGCTCTGCCCGGCGCCGAGCGGGCCGCCCTGAAGCCCGGGCCGCCGTGCAGCCCTGGCCCCGCGGCAGCCCGGCCGCTCGCCCGGGCCTTCCCTATCTGCACGCAGTCCCTGCCGCGCGCCCCTCCCGCTCCTCACCTAAGTACCCCGTGATGATCGTCACGGGAATCTTCCTGCCGGGGCTGGCATCGGTCTCCTCCGCGCCATCGGCGCCTATCGGGACCAGGTCGGGGCAGTCTTCGTCCTCCATAAGATCGCGAACGGCCCCGACCCCGCCAGTCCCCGCCACTGGCGCTCACCTGACGTCACACGCCTGACGTCGCTCGCGTGGTGTCGCTCGGGTGGCGTCATCCGGGTGACGTCACGCACCACCACGCCTGGGCCCCAACGGCGCCTCCCCCGCTCGGGGTTCTGCGCAGGCGCAGCACACGGGGGCGGGGCGGTCTGAATAAAGGAGATTTTGGTTCACGGCGTCCCGGAGTGGGTTGCGGGGGGAACACTGCAGTGGGCGTCTGGTCCAAGCGCTCTGCTCAAGCAGGGACATCCCAGAGCACGTGGCACAGGATTGTTCTTGAATATCTCCAGTGAGGGAAACTCCACACCCTCTCTGGAGAATCTGTTCCAGGGCTCAGTCACCTGCACGGTAAAGAAGTTTTTTCTCATGTTCAGGTGGAACTTAGTAAGTTTCTGCCCATTGCCTCTTGTCCTATTGCCTGGCACTACTGAGAGGAGCCTGGCTCCACCCTCTTGACACCCTCCCTTCAGACGCTTATAGACATTGATGACGTCCCCTCTTCTCGCGAGGTTGTTTCTTCTTGAGTCTGAACAGACCCAGCTCCCTCAGCCTTTCCTCATAAGAGAAACACTCTCATTTAATCTCCTCTCTTGCTCTCTGTTGGACCTGCTCTAGGAGCTCCATGTCTCTCTTGTCCTGAGGAGCCCAGAACTGGACACAGCACTCCAGGTGAGGCCTCACCAGGACTTAGTAGAGGAACAGGATCACCTCCCTCCACCTGCTGGCAATGCTCTTCCTAGTGTCCCCCAGGATACCACTGGCCTTCTTGGCCAGCAGGACACTCTGCTGGCTCACGGACAGCTTGTTGTCCACCAGGGCCCCCAGGTCCTTCTCTGCAGAGCTGCCCCCCAGCAGATCAGCCCCAAGCCTGGTTCAGACACACCAGAACACTGAAGGAGCCCCAGTGTGATTAACAAACCCAGTGAAAGGTGCATGTGCTGTCATCTATCTATAATCGAATAATCAGCGAGGCGAATGTAGGCTTTCTCTGCTCTCCATGAGGGACTGTGAGGGGGCACCGTGTGTAAGACACAGCTACAGTTAATTTTACGGAGTGTTGTGTGCTCCCCAACTTTTTGTGGGCCGTAAGTTTAGCAAGTGGGTAACACATGTTCCATTTCTCCATGTGAGAAGGCATAAATGTAACAGCATCGGGGAGGTGAAGAGAAGAGATTTGCCTGATGCATGCTGGTGCATGCACACACCCAAAACCCAGGTGGGGTTCTCTGCTCTCAAAATAAGGTTCAGTAGCACCAGTTTGAGTAGTGTTATGGTGAAGTATTGACGCTGGGCTTCATCTTGTTTGTACTTCTATTGGCCTGTATGGTAATAAAAGTACTTGGTATTTATCCTTGACTCGTCCTATATTTGTGTAGGTTAAAATATTTAATACTGATAATATTTTATGATATTCCACTGTAAATAGTTGGCTTCTCCTTTAGGCATTCTATTTTTAACAAGTATGTGAAAGTCTGGTTTAAGAAATGATAAAATAATTTATTTAATCCATTGTTTCAGATTGTCTTTGGAAATACAACTGTATTTATTCCAACAGAAATACCTACACTATACAGGCTGTTGATTTTTTTAGAATTTTAGAACCAATGCAATACAAAATGCATCTTTTTGCATTCCTGTTTCAGCCACTCGGGTCATCCCCTTGTATGATGCATCCTATTTTAAAGCAAAAAATCTGATCAGTTTTCAAAGCTGCATCTGCTAGAACCCTGCCTGATGGTAGATGTTTTTGCTGTCCTGGGACTGCACAGCTTTATATAATTCTGTTATTAAGGTACTGATTTTTAAAAATTACAGGATTTTCATGGCAAGAAGGCTGTGGTGTAAAAGAGGAAAAAGTGAGAAAGACATTGGGAATGAGAAGTTTTGCATTGCAGAGCAGATTAAAAAATGGGTGTAAGTTGTCTTTCAAAATGAGACTATTTGTAATACTGAAATTTCAGTTACATGTCAGTGAGACATCTGGTATTGGGAAAGAAAGATGATTAAACCAGTGTCGTGGTTCTTTAAGTGGTTCTGCTTTTCATCAGCTCACATAACACTGCTCATTATTTTTTCTTTTGAACAAAATTACCTAAAATAAATACTATGGTTTCTGGGCTTTTCTTCTGGTTTCTTTAAAGTTTTTATTCAAATACTAGAATTTTGCTGTAAGTGTTAGTTGTCCTTTCATTTCTGCTGAACCCTGTAATAAAGTCTACTTTGTAAAGATAGATGTAAAACCTGCATATTTTAGTGTGGTGGCAGCTAAATGAGGATAGCAAACTTAAATCTGGGTGGCACAGTTGAAGTGTTCTATTCTAAGATATTTGTAGACAACACACAACATCAGAAAGCAGTAAAGTGTTGCTGGGTACCAGGAAGTTGTATTTAATTATTACTTTAGTTGGCCGCACTTGAAATAACTTCGTCTCTTCTCCAATACTGAAGATCTCAGTGCAAGAAAAGTCGTTTTAATGATGGACCAAAGACTGATTTTAATGATTGACTAAAGTGTTTAAGGCTTTGGGAGAGAACTGGGGAAGAAGGCTGTTAACAGGAAAATAGGGAAGAGCATTGCAACTTGCTGATTCCTGATACAGTAGCAAGGGAAGCATGATCTGAGCAAAACAGCAGAAGAAAATCATTGGCATTTCAATATTATGTGGAATATGTGTCTTAAAGCCTAATAGCCCTGTGTGAAGGAAGTTCCCGTATGGTACTACTAGTCAGTATAGTACAATAGAGTTCAGCATCTCAGAGAAAGGAATTGCAAATTCATACAATGATACCAGTTAACCTGCAAAACAATAAGGAAACAGATACTAAGTTCAGTTTTGTGGTCTCAAAATATAAACTGGTAGGCAGATTAATAACTTCAGTCAGTATGATTTGCATATTTCCCAGGGTACATTTTCTTCTTTCTTGTCTGTTATCTGTTTAACTATTCCTATATTAAATTATTTTTATTTTCTTATTTGTACTTTCATTGACAGTTTCTCCTGACAAGATGACTTTATTTTTCTTTGAAGAATGCAGATTATTCACATGTCATTTAAGAGAAGGAAGATCTTACTTCAGCCAGTGCACCTGCTTTTTAACACTGCTACTTTTTATGGCTTATGTTCTCAATATGCTGTTATAATGTGAAACTTAGTGAAACTAAGAACATTAGAAAAAAGGTATGCTTTACTGTCAGGACTTTAAATGTCAGACCTCATCTAGCAAGTTGCTTCCTTGTATGTACGAAGATGATATCAGTAAGGGAAAATTTTGTGAGTGTTGTCTCTGCTAGAGTTTTGTTCACTGTGAAGGTGAACAAAGAAACATTTCTGCTTGAGAAGCTCTGATGTGAATCTGGCCAGTAGCATTTGTATTCCTCCAGAAGAATTTGCACAGACATGTGGAAAAAGAAGCTATGCTTTCACATAGACTGTTCTTCTCCTTTTGACTCAAGTGTTTTTTTTTTAAAAAAAAAAGAAGGCTGCAGAGTGATCTAAGTTCCCTTTCTTCTGTTTCACCAACACAAAAACGAAACTTAGACCGAGGAGTAACTTTAAATATTTTTTTTTAAGGGAGTTCAATATTTCATTACCAATCTATTTAAAACATTAATAGGAATAATGAAAAATTATACTTATTTTTTTCTGAGATTTAGCCTACTAAATTTCATATAACATTTTTTGTTAAAACAGTTTTGTCTAAATCAAAATCCAGTTAGATTTTACTGGATACAGCTGAGATCTGTGCCAGAAAACGCACTGAACTTGATGGCATGTCAGCTTCCTTTAAGGAAGGAGTGTCTAGCTGCGCTGGCTACATTACACTCTTCTAGTCATTGATGTGGTAGGAAGGTGGAATATGAGCAAATATTGTGTTCTCCTGGCAGATACTGCACACTGAGATCATCAGTCTTTCTCTTGGTGTGAGACTCCAGAAATTCTTATGGGGTAATCAAATCACATTTATTCATTGCTGAAGTTATATACCGCCAGTGGTTTTTGCCAAGCATGAAACTTAACATTAACATTATAAAACATATTGAGGAAACTCCCATGGACCTAACACAATTGCTGGTTGATCAGCAAAGGTACATCCTCTACAAATAAGCAGGTGACACTTAAGCAGGGCTTTGTTGGGATACAGGCCATGACTGTGCTGGGATATGAAGTTGTGTTTAACAATGTTCATGGTGCTTTGATACTCTGCCATGCAGTAGCATTCCTTGCAGGGATACCACTGCCAGTGAAGAAGAAAAAAGATGTTTGGAAATGTGTGCCTTAAGAGAAAAAAAATCCTTGGTAGGTGACTGTAGACGTGCCAATCATTGTCTCTTCCAGTGTTTCTTTAATTCCAGCCTGCAAACTCCTTCAAAGCAAAACACAGCAGTATCCAGTCTGCCCAGGCACCCATACAAGTACCTGTGTTGCTGTTACCGCCACTCAGCTGTCCTCTGTGGCTGGGCCTGCAGCTCCTCAGCCTGCCCAGGTACAGCATCCAACTGGCCATGGACCCAACACCTCCCAGTCAGGTACAGGAGGAAGACCAAGGTATGGTGAGAGAATTTGAAGCCCAAGAGAAATTAGAGGGAAGCAAACATACCTTATGACTGATTCTAGGGCTGAGGTGGTGAAGCAATGATTAGGACTACCATTTGGTATGTGTGTCTGTGACAGGAGGATGGGGATAAGGAAATGGGGAATGTGAGCATGGTTTCCACTGTATCTCATGGAACACCTAATAGCAGCTACTGACATGCAAGCAAGCTACATTTGGAAAACCACAGTCTGTTCTGAATCACACTGTTTTCTTTAATTTTGATTTTTTTTTAAACTGGAACCTGGTTTCATATAATTTTTTTAATCCTCTGACTGGAAAGATCTTGTTCTACTTCTTGTTATAAAGGAGTGTTTAGATTTCATTACCTTGTATTTAGTAGGTTGGTTTGTTGCAGGAATTCAAACAATAGTGTTTGTTTTAGCAAAAAACTGGAGCACTCATGCTGACAATATTAAATTGCATAAGATAGCTTAAAAAATCACTTCACCGACTTCTCAACTGGTAGTTCTCCAAGTTAAAACCATGTAAACTTTCTTGATACTTTTTTCTTTTTCCCTTCAAAAAAGGCAATGTAATTGCTGACATAATAGATTAAAAGGAGTATTTGATGAGTTTTGCTGCTCATATGCCAAAGTAGGATTCCGATAATTCAGTTTATGCAAAAAGATGAGAACTTAAAATTATCTAAGTGTTTGTTTTGTATGTGCTGAATGTATGTTTTTGGCTGGGTTTTGGTAGAATAAATTTTCTTCATGGTAGTTGTTATGGGGCTGTGTTTTGGATTTGTGCTGGAAAAAGTGTTGATAACACAGGGATGTCCTTGTTATTGCTGAGCTGCACTTGCATAGCATCAAGGCCTTTTCTGCTTCTCACCCCAAACCACCAGTGAGGAGGCTGGGGGTGCACACAGAGTTGTGAGGGGACACAGCCAGGAGAGCTGACCCCAACTGACCACAGGGACATCCCACACCATATGGCCTCATGCTCAGCATAGAAAGCTGGGGGGAAGAAGAAAGAAGAGGGCCTTTCAGAATGATGATGTTTGTCTTCCCAAGTCACATNGTCCTTGTTATTGCTGAGCTGCACTTGCATAGCATCAAGGCCTTTTCTGCTTCTCACCCCAAACCACCAGTGAGGAGGCTGGGGGTGCACACAGAGTTGTGAGGGGACACAGCCAGGAGAGCTGACCCCAACTGACCACAGGGACATCCCACACCATATGGCCTCATGCTCAGCATAGAAAGCTGGGGGGAAGAAGAAAGAAGAGGGCCTTTCAGAATGATGATGTTTGTCTTCCCAAGTCACATTACACATGCTGGAGCTCTGCTTTCCTGGGGATGGCTGAACACCCTCCTGCCCATGGGAAGCAGTGACTGAATTCCTTGGTTTGCTTTGCTTGTGTGCATGCAGCCTTTGTTTTCCCTATTAAACTGTCTTTGTCTCGACCCACAATTTTTCTCACTTTTATCCTTCCAATTCGCTCTTCCCCATCCCACCAGGTCAGAGTGTGAGACGTAGTTGCCAGCTGGGGTTAAACCATGACATACCCTCTCTCTCAGTGTATATATACATACTAGCCAAAACTATAAAGTTTTGGAAACTTTACTTTTGTGTTTCTCCTCAGGCATTTTTTCCTCCATGTGGCAAAAAANGACCCACAATTTTTCTCACTTTTATCCTTCCAATTCGCTCTTCCCCATCCCACCAGGTCAGAGTGTGAGACGTAGTTGCCAGCTGGGGTTAAACCATGACATACCCTCTCTCTCAGTGTATATATACATACTAGCCAAAACTATAAAGTTTTGGAAACTTTACTTTTGTGTTTCTCCTCAGGCATTTTTTCCTCCATGTGGCAAAAAATATTTTTGAGCAATCGTTTTGTCCATGCTTACCAAGAATGTATGAAGCTGCAAAATAAACAGTGGTATTATTAATAAATGGATACATTTGTGCATATGTTGTCTACATTTCTGCTTGCTCTATTTCTATAGCAAGGTTTAGCAGTCAAAGAAGGTCCTATTTCATGCCACATGAGCTATTAAAATGAAGCCTGGACTCTTTTTTGTAGCTTCAATGAGGTAGTGTCTTGCCACAGCCAGTATCTGTGGCATTAAAAAGTTTTTCTTGTCACCAATACATGTCAGCTACATATCCGTGATTTGTAACTAAGTGATATTTAAGTTCAAGTTACATGTAGGTAAGTGGCCTTAGCTTTATCTTGGTGACGTAAAGACAGGATGGGTGTGGTGGGTAAGTTCCATGCAATAAAGTGTCCAATTTATTCTGCCCAAAGCAAATACTTGTTACGTAACAACATCCTATTAATAGTAGATTTTAATATTTTCTTTCATAAGTTTCTCTGAACTATTTCAGGTCTTGTTCAGCTGTAGATCCTTGTGGGTTTCTTTCCAAATATTTGTTTCAATTTTTGACTTTTTATTTACCTCTGTTTTCTTTTTCTTAAGCCTCTTTGGCATCTCTACATTTCCCTAGGGGCCCTTAGCCAGAGGTTAACCTAGAGGTTAACATTCATATTTGAGACCACACATACTTAACAGTACTCTAAAGAATGGTGAATCCTACAAAGGAAAAAGTAATTGTTCGTAGAAAATTTTAGGCCTTCAATATCTGACAGTGTTCTGTTCCTTGCCCCATATCCCGCTGTTTTCCTCTAGATTCCCTCCAGCTTACTGGGAATGGAGAGATAGGCTATGACTGCCTTCCAATAGGTGAATCCTAATGTTGTTGCCATCAAAGCATAGATTTAATAAAAACAAGACAATCTAAAACTGAATTGCCTCTACTACCTCAGAATTCATCTGTAGAAACCCTGTTTGGCTTTTGTTTCCCCTTTCAAATGAAGGGTGAGTTCTCCTTATCTGCAGAAGCTGTGAGAACTGCATCAATGCAGAAAGAAAAATACCCATCAGGAAACATAATTTTGTAACACAACCACAAGATACTTAATAAAAATGGCCTTTTATAAAAGCTGAGCAGTAAGTGCTGGTGAATAGAACAGCAGTGAGGCCTGCTTTGTGTCAAGCTGAGCTGGTATCTGGTGTTGGTACCTCTGAGTTTTTCTTACACGTGCACTTTAGGTGTAAGGGAAACATAGATCCTGGGTGCACATGTGTATTGGCAAAATATTGTCCCAGGTAAAGAGCTGACATGTATTTGCCTCTTACAACTTGCTGTCCCTACCTGCCCGAACAGCTCCATCCCTGCGCTAGCGGGGCCGAAGGAAGGTCTCCGGCTATCTCTGATGCCTGAATGACAGTGGGCGCGGTTCTGCCCTGCTCCGAGCAGCCCTACTCAGGCCTGCCGCACCCGATCCTGCCTGGCCCGGCTCGGCCAGGCGGCCGCGCCTGCTCCGCCTGGCAGGACGGGCTGGATCCTCGGCACCCGGGGCTGGTCCGGCTGCGGCGGTGGCCGGCGGTGGCCAGCTGTGTCCGCTGCTTCCTCGCCCGCCCCTGCAGAGCAGCGCTTGACTCCCGGCGGGTGCGTGTATGTGTGGGGGGTGTGGTGGGGCGGAGGCGGAGGTGTCTGACGCTCGCACCACGGTTTCAAAAGAAAAAAAGTCGTGGGGGATGCGCAAGGATTCCCGCAGTTGTGCGCGTTCAGATGTACACGGTGCCTTCCCTTCCCGTCCGTGCCTAAGCGCTTGCCCTCCCCGCTGCTTCCCTTCAAATGCCCACGGGGGGCGGCTCGGGGTTCGCCTCTGTACAAGAGGGAGGGGAATTTCCTGCCGTCCTCCAGTGCCCGTGGGCGCCCCGGCCGGGGCGGACAGCCGGTATGAGCCCCCGGGCCGCTGGGCCGGGCGCTGCTGGCGGTGGGGCAGAAGCGGCAGGGCGAGCACCCTGCTGTGCACTAAGACAGATCCCTCCCACTCCGGCCAATTTCGGTGAAGAAGGTGAAATGCGGAAGTTGCCACCCAGAACTGTCAGTGGATCGTCGGGTTTTTAGCCCGGAGCATGCAATTAAGAAAAATAAATAAATGAAATAAAGCCGCCCTTCGTGCGTACAGCCAGTCTCGGTCCTCGTCGGCAGCCGACACCCGCGGCTGCTCGCCCGTATGGCGACGTTACCTGCCGCAGACAGGAGGGCGTTCGCCCTGAAAATCAACAGGTAAGCGCCTTTCCTCGTACCCGGCAACTATCCCTCGCCAGTCTTAGCCCGGCCAAGGCAAGCGGGCAGGCGGCGGGAGCAGGGCGGGACGGCTCCTCCCCTGGAGACCCCCGGGGCGGAGAGCCATCTGACAGCTCCCGATAGCCGGGCTAGCCAGCCTCCGACGGGCACCCCTCCGCGCCGCCCGCTGGTCCTGCGGGAGTTGCAGACCCGGGCTGCACTTCTGCTGTAAGGTTTGCCCTGATGAAGGGTACTCAGACGAAGCCGGCTGTGGGTCCGTGTCCTCTGGCAAGGAGGTGACGTCCAGTCTCACTCCAGGAATTTGTTCCCCATCTGTCCAAAGAAGTCCCGAGTCCTTTGGAGGGGCTGCTCACTGGCGACGGGGCGGGGGACTGGGGTTCCCCTTCACAAGAAGTGGCAAAATTACCTGATCCCTCTAAATTAGCACTCTTGGGAAATGACGAGTTTATGTAGGGCATCAATACTGCAATGACATACGTCCCTGGGATTTTTTTTCATTCTTTCATCTATGAAAAGGAAAATACCCCGATGACTGAAAATACATCTACCTCCCACATCCCCTCCGTAAACCAAATAAATTAGAGTTCAGCTGTTGGAACACGGTACTCTTGAGACTAAACTTGCTGTCTGATAGACTTTGGTGTCTTTTCCCAGGGAAGTGCTGACTCTCAGTTGGTCTGTGCTCTGTGGTGGCAGTAAGAAACCAAGACAATTATTTTCATATTGTTAGGTTAAAGGAAAAAACAGGCCTCCTTTTCAAGAGTCTTGTCATCTGAGACAAAAACTGTGTTTCCAGGGTGTTGATGTAAGTAGCAGGTATCCAAGTTTGCTGACACATAAAAGAACAAATAGCATAATGGTAATATAAACTGAGGATAAGTCTCTGTGCCAGGGAGAAAACTATGCAGAGAAACTCCACCTCCTCAGCAATTTGTTGGAAGACATGGGGTTTGCAGTCAGGGAGGATAAAATTAGCTCCTCTGAGATGGGCCTTTCTCATGCAGAATATGCATAAGTGTACCTTTCTGTATCCTTTGGGAATTTATTTTAAATTTATGGTGGAATATTCACAAGAGTGAGACACTATATTTGGAAGCCATCAGATGAGCAGCTCATGAGAGGATCATGCCACAATTCCTGATCATTTGGAGACTTGCTTGAACAGAAATCATAACTAGCTGATATTTACAGGGTTCGAGTTATTTTCTTTCTTCCTATTTTTAGGGTCAGCTTTTTGGCAGCTTTCCCTAGCTGTAGTGATGGTCACTGTTCATCTCTATGACTAAAGCCTTACAAAGTAGTGGAGTCATAACAATTAGTTCAGCCTCATTTCACGAAGGTTCACAGAAGTTTGGCTAGTAAGAACTGTTGTGAAATTACATTACTGTTATATTTATTAAATTTCTTTTTCTTTTGAATCAATAGTGAAATATTCAGTATTTTTCATAGCAAGTTAAATGTTGAAATATATTGTAAACATATTCTGAGTATGATTCCAATTTAATACTGTGCCTTTTTATTTTATGAGCATGGATAGTCTCTTTTACATTTAAACTTTATTCTCTTTTATTGGTATAGTAAATACTTTCTAGAAGGATTTTTGTTTCCCTTTCTTCAAAATGAGCACGACATTTTTACATGTCTCCAATGCAGTTTGTTTTGCTGACAGAAGAGTGGTAGATCTTCACAAGAAGCAGTTCTAATGTGGTGGTTTGGATTTTTTTAAGTAATTTTCAAAATCAGAGAAATAATAGTTCAGTGTGTTAGCTTTCTTGACTGTATACCAAAGGCTAATTTACAGCTGTAACTTTTTTTTTCTTTCTCTTTAGAGTTCGTGACTTTACTTCTTCAAAAACCAACTTTTAGTGAAATTTGGACCATTACTAACAAGGCATCATTTACAGGATGCCTCTGTACGTTGCCTCTATAATTAACTTGCATTCACTACAAATTTGCATGCAAAACTCTGCACTTTTTTCCTTGCTCTTTCTCTTGCCAGTGATTTATGTAAACTACATACTGTTTTTATGAGGACCAGCAGAATTCTAGGCTCTGTTCTGCCTAAACATCAGCCACCTCCCTGCTACTAACATAAGGTGTACCCTGGTATGTTTGGTGAGCCATGATAGATATCTGACCAACCTATGAACTCTATTCTGTAAAAAATTACAATAACATGATACAAAATATGTTAGTGGTCTCATTATGACTTAAATTTAGTGTGAGTTCATGAGCACTGGAGTTGCAGATGTTTCAGGAACAGCTATTACATAATAAGCAACACATTTGTTTAGAGCTAGGTCAAACTTTAAAAACAAGGCCTTCAAATGCCTTGAAACTCTTGTATGCAACCTGTCCATGTAACCATGTTTTCCTATCACTTTATTCTTCCTTCCACCCATCTGGTGTCTGTTGTCCCAACCTGTTGCTTCCTGCCTTTCTTAATCCTGCAAAGACTTGCACATATGTTTTTAATGCATGTATGTGAGTAGTTCCTTCTGTTTTAATAGGATAGGTTTTATGAATAATGATGTTCATTTCATATGTAGAAGTGAAGGAACAAATTTTTAGTGTCCCTCAAGTTAGGCAGCTGAAAGTCACCATGGGACACAAAAAGCCAGATGATCCTTGCGGAGTTTAATTCAAGATAGTAATTAGAAGATATCTGGACTGTGCAATGTGTGTCTCCTTTCCAATCACAGTATTTATACACCGGAATCAAGGAAGTTGAAAAATAATTTTGTAGCCCACAGAGATAAAAACAACTCACCACTGCTAGAAATGTGGGCTCTAATATGTACCAGCTGAACAGTGTAGGTCTGAGAGACCAGAAAAGCTGAATTTTAGTCAGTTTGTCTTGGCAGTGTGTTAGGATAAACACATTAACAGAAGAGATTTTCTACTATTATTATTTTTGTTTATCTAGTGCAGTTTACTGACTTACCTTTCACATAGGTCTTTCAGTAGTAGTTATTTGTTTTGACTTCAAGTGAAGAAAATTGTGCTTTAAGCACCTAGCTGGGGCCGTGGTCACCAATGGTATACATTCAAAACATTTCAACACACAAATTACAAGACAGAAGGTTATCAAGAACAGCAATACAGGTCCATAACATATCACTTAACTTTCAGTCATGTCACTCTTGCAATTAAAAACCCTCCCAATAGGCATACTCCTCAACTGCCTCTACAAACAACTGTTGTCTGAATTTCACAAGTGTTACATAAGAAATTTTCAACATTCGTTTTTGTAATTTCATTTCCTCGTCCCTGAAATTTCCCAGTTGTGAAACAAAGTTAGCTTTTCCTGTTCTAGTTTAAAGACATTCAAGACATTTTAAGTACTTAAGGATGAGTTTACATGCACAGACATATTAAAAAGAACAACAAACCCACACTACCAATAATAAAGGAACCACTTAGCTAAAGATTTAAAATTTTTGAAAGCTTACATTAAAAGTCACACTCATAGGAAATTCTCAAATTGTACCAGGAATTCCATTTTACATTAATGATGAAAATAAATTTAAATTATTTTTACCTGAGATGAAAAGGTCAGCTTAAATCTTATATTGTACAGAGTTTCAAGTCTGAAGATCCACAAGAATTTACCCTAAATGACAAAGGCTGTTGTGGAAGAGTCAAGTACAGTGCAAAGATTATCTAGTGGCAGAACAGATCATTTCCTATATACTCTGATAATAGATTTGTGCTCAATGCAACCCCTTTATTTGGCTGAGGCTATCATCTTTGGATTGAGTTTCATTAAAACCCTTGTTATATGGATATAATAAGATGTTAATTACTTAAAAGCATTGACCGGACTCCATTGTATAAACCAAGGTACTTCTTTTCATTATTTTTTCCTTTCAATCTCTAAATACATAAAATAAGCTACAGAGAAGACCTCAGTCTTTTGTATGTACAATAGGTTTATGTAGTAAATACAAAAATCTAGTGTATTCATGCATACATATGTGAAATGGTAGTGGGTTTGTATTTGGTACACAGAATATTAAATGTAACAGTTTAAAAAGTAAGATGTATGTATTTCATATGTTAGGTATAGCAATGTCAGTAACAGTTTTTAGTAAATGGGCATTTTTCTAAGACTTGAAAAATAAATGAGATTATTCTTTTAAATCCTTGGGACAATTACGTGGAGTTTGTGTGCACAGGATATAAAGATCAGGTTTGCATGTTAGATCCCTAAAAAGGTTTGCATTGGAAGGGACCTTCAATGATCATGTAGTTCCAAACCCCCTGTTATTGGCACAGACATCTTTCATCAAATCAGGTTCTTCAGAGCCCCAAGAAACCTGGCCTTGAACATTTCCAGTGATGGGGCATCCACAGTTTCTCTGGGCAACCTCTTCCAATGTGTCACCACATTCACAGTGAAGAATTTCTTCTTACTATCTAATCTAAACCTATCCTCTTTCACTTTAAAGTCTTTCTCCCTTGTCCTGTTACTACAGGCTCTTGTAAAAAGTCCCTCCCCTTAGTTCCTTAGGTACTGGAAGGCTGATATTGGGTCTTCGCAGAGCCTTCTCTTCTCCAGGCTGAACAAATCCGACTGTCAGCCCATCTTTGCAGGAGAGGTACTTCAGCTCTCCTCTGGACTCACTCCAAGGGGTCTATTTCCTTCCTGTGCTGGGACCCCAGAGCTGGATGCAGCACTGCAGGTGGGGTCTCACCAGAGCAGAGCAGAGGGACAGAATCCCCTCCCTGCCCTGCTGGCTGCGCTGCTTTGGATGCAGCCCAGGACACGTTTGGCTTTCTGGGCCTTAAGCACACACTGCTGGGTCATGTCCAGCTTTTCATTCATCAGTACCTTCAATTCCTTCTCTGAACAGCCGCTCTCAATTCATTCATCTCTCCATCTGTACAGGTCTTGAGGGTTGTCCTGAACATGTTCAATGCCTTGCACTTGGCCTTGTTGAACTTCATCAGGTTCCTATGACCCACTTCTCAAGTCTGTCGGGATCTCTTCCCTCTGGACAGATCCCTTCCATCAAGGTGCAACCAGTCCCACCATGCATGTCATTAATGAAGCTATTAAGTAGTTTTGTTCCCTCTACTTGCCCTTGAGGAACAGCACTCAGTACTTATTTCCGTGTTGGACATTGTGCATTCACTGCAGATCAAGCAGTGAAGCTAGTTCCTTCTCCAGCTAAGACTCCATCCATTAAATACATGTCTCTCCAAATTAGAGATAAGGAAGTTGTGGGGTACCATACAGAAATTTGGGTGGGTAACACCAGTTGCTCTTCCCATGTCCACTGATGCAGTCACTCCATTGTAGAAGGCCACTAGATGAGTCCAGCACAGTCTGCCCTAGGTGAAGTCATATTGGCTGTCTTTAATCACCTATCTGTATTCCATGTGCTTCAATATAGCTTTCAGGAGAATCTGTGGCATGATATTACCAAGCACTGATGTAAGGGTGACTAGCACTGTTCCTGGATATTGCTTCTGTTTGCAAACCGTTTAATCTGGCTATAGGAAATAAACACTGGAGTATACAGGAATATCACTATACTTTTTCCATCTTTCATTCAATTTTTTCCATTTTTTCGGCTGACTACAATGTGTTTCTTTCCAATTGCCCACAGCATTTATCTCCCATTTCTGGTTTACAGGGATAGATTATAAACTGAGCAAAATATCTGCTCAGTTCTTTCACAGAATCACACAATAGTTGAGGTTGGAAAGAACCTCTGGAGGTTATCTTGTCCAGCCTTTCTGCTCAAGCAGAGCCATTTAGAGCTAGCTGCCTATGATCATGTCCAGTTGGATTCTGAAGGCCAAGACTCCACAATTTCTTTGGGCATCTGTGCCAGGGCTCAGTCACCCTCATGGGAAAAAAATGTTTGACATGGAATCTCCCAAGTTTCAGGGCAGGCCCATTGCCTCTAGTGCTGTCACTGGGCACCACTGAGAAAAGCCTGGCTCTATCTTCTTTACTCTATCCCTTTAGATATTTGTATAAATTGATAAGATCTCCCCAAGCTTTCTGTTCTCCAGGCTGAACAGTCCCAGCTGTCTCAGTCCTTCCCCACTGGAGAGATGCTCTGATTCCTTCATCACCTCAGTCACCCTTGGCTGGTCTCTCTGCAGTATGTCCATGTCTCTCTTGTACTGAGGAGCCCAGACTTGGACACAGAACTTAGGCATGTCTCACCAGCACTAAGCAGAGGGCAAGGATCATCATCTTCAGCCTGCTGGCAGTACTCTGCCCAGTGCACCCTGGCATCTGTCTTTTTTGCAACCAGGGCATATTGCTGGCTCATGTTCAACTTCGCGGAAATCATAGTCTCCTAGAACCAGTGTACTCATGGTCCTCTAGGACCTCTGATGCTTTCCTGCAAAGCTGTTTTCCAGCTAAGTGCCTTCCAGCGTATATAGGTGCATGGAGATGGTCCAGGTGCAGGGCTTTGCGCTTGTTGAACTTCCAAAGGTTTCCATCAGTCCATTTCTCCAGCCCATTGAGTTCCCTCTGAATGGCAGCATGACCCTCTGTTGCATCAAGAGGGTCATGCTGCACTCTTCTCCCACTTCCGTGTCGTCAGTAAACTTGCTGAGGGTACGGTCTGCCCTGTCATCCAGATTGTTAATGAAGATGTTAATCAGGATTGGATCCAATACTGACCCCTGAGTTTTACTGCTACTTCATAGCCTCCAGCTAGACTTCTTTCCACTGATCATCACCAACTGTTCAGGAAGTTTTCAGTCCAACTCACTGTCTGCTCATCCAGCTCATACTTCACCAGCTTTAGACATTATTCCTTTAGACAGATGAAGAGCCCCGTCTCTTTACTCCAAGCTGTTTTCTCCTAGCTTGTTGTGGCATCACTGTCTTGGTGTCTTCTGGATTTGTATTCAGCATAAGAAACATATTGCACAAAGCTCTAAAGCAGTTGAGGAGAAGGGAGAGAAGACAGGGTGCTCTGCAACTTCATATGCTACTCAGAAAGACCAGTCCCCACTGCAGCCTCTGCACATAGATGTTTTACTTTCCACCTGCCCACTGTTTGAAATCGAGGCAGTCTGAGAGAGCAGAAAAGATAAGAAGGACTTGATACCATGGTTTCATTCCTGCTCTATCAGTTACAAGTGCTCACAGCATATGAATGACTAAATAGCTATTAAAAGCCTCAGATGGCTCTTTCCCTAGGTATATCGACCTGTGTCTCATCTTCTGGGAAATTTTTACAGGTACTCCTCCACTCCAAGGAAGAGATGTAAACTGCAGGAATAATGACCTTCTAAATCTACCACAAAGTCAAGAATATTAAAGGATAGGGATAGATCCAGTCTATTGTAAATAGCTCTAAAGTTAATAGAGGTAACTTCCTAATGCCTATGAAGTGATCTTTTTGTCTACTGTACGGGTAATTAATTTGCCTTTTCTAGAGTGTTTCCAGTGAGCAGTCAAATTTAGATTAAATCTATGTCAATGCAGTATTTCTAAAAAGTTTTACAACCACATTTGAGCAAACAACAAAGTTATGCAGTATATACTTTGGCTGGTCACTGTGTATAATTCAAACCAATATCAGCTGATTTGCATCTCACATTCTGGCATTGGTAGTTATTGCATTTAAGATCAGCTATATCAAAGCCTGTCTGCATCTACACAGCCTGTTGAATGGTACTTGGGAGTAAGCTGTGCTGTTGACCACATGAGCTAGAATGTATCTGGAGGCCAAAGACAAACAACTGCATGAAAGGAGAAATGCTGCTACAGCTTTTTTTATGGACTAGGCTTGGATTGCAAGCCATCATGTTTTATTCAAGCACAAAAATAATAAAAAAGAAAGCAAACAATGTGCAAAGTCATGTTTGTCTGTCCACAGCTGTGTGCATGCCCTTAAGATGTTTCTAATTCTGACAGGGAACTGTGTGAATATTGCTTCAGGGAACTGTGTGAATATTGCTTCCTCCTGTAGCAGAAGTGGATTGTAAATCAGTTACAGGAATAAGCTGAAAAAGAAAGCAGCATCATACGTCTAGACTGTGCCATAGGGTATAAGTTGATATTTTTGTTAGAGATTCTTGTAAAATCTCCTCATTTTTCAAAGGTAAGATTATTCATTATGGTGCTTTTACTACATTTGGCATCATAGTGTCCATCACAAAGACTAAAAGCCCTTTTCTCTGCCATACTCTGCAAAAATTGCAACATTCTGTGCCTAAAATATTTTTAACTTTTAGGAAGTATAGAAGAAATAGCAAGAAAATGCCCTCTTAACTACTTTTCAGAGGGTACTGGTGCCTTTGGTTATTCACAGTGACTTACTTTTGGTTTTTATTGATTACCCTTTCTGGAGTGGTCTGCCCGCCATACAATCAAAGTGACAGTAGCCACTTAAAGTAGGAGGTTTCCACCCAGCCATATCTCTGTGAAAAACTGCAAGTGCAGAACAGATAGGCCCCATAATACAACACTTTATCAGCTGGTAGACAGCTGTAGAAACCATGTCTTTAGAGAACAGTTGGTCATGCGAGCAGAATACTGTTGTTACAGTTGAGACAGATGTTACTGACAGCTGGGAAGCTCTCTAACTGCGCACTGCATACTCAAATAGGGTTTGAAATATAACCATCTATCTTCCATTACAGTTGTTTAAGACTAGTATTATACAGCACTTCCATATCTGTGCAATCGCTGAACTCAGGTGTAATAGTGCCTGTTACATAAGAGTAATGGGATTTTTGCTTTTTCTCTGGAAGATGGCTGCCAGGTTTGAAATAGACTTTAAGCTCTGAGCAGAAAAGCTCAGAAAAGCATTTTAAAATAATTTTTTAAGATCTTATGTCCCTCCAGACTTCAGACATCTATGTGCCTGGTGAAGCCTAGGCTGCAATTTATGATGAGGTTCTTTTTTTTTTTATAGTTAAGGAAAGCCTAAGCTTACCAAATGAAAATGTAGATGCAAATAAGAAACATTTTTATGTCCACCAGGTCCTGTGTATGAATATTTCTTATTCATTGTTCCAAACAGTTTTCATTTTCAAACATGAAGTGAAAACCAGCAAGAAAGAAATATTTAATGTTGTATTTTATACCTTCCTCCATGTTCAGGTTTTATGGTCATTAAAAATTACAATTCATGAGCACAAGTCTGTATAGTTGTCCTTTCTTCTCTTCTGACTTGACTTTTTTTTAAAATTTGATTTGAGAAACCCATACCAGACCTTACCATTGTCTGTAGCACTAGGAAAAAGGGCAGTCTGTGAATGTGCTTATCTGATAACACAATTACACTAAATGTTTTGCCATCATAAGTGCAGTTACAGATAATTGGCCGAGGCCTAACCAGCTCTTGGGCCAAGTTCATACAAAAAGTCCCTAATACCTTTGCTCATGAGTTTTGCATAATTATACTTGCACATGATGAATCACAGGTTTCTGAGCTTTGGCAGTAATGGAGATCTTTTATAAGAGAGTCAGCACACCTGGAGTCAATATTAGTATTTTTCCCTAAAGTCAAATAAACTGGGTTAGATAAGAGCATGTATTATTTCAGTTGTCACATGATCTGAGCCTTACACAGATAATAGTATCAAGACCCCATGTTTAGAATATTGAGTAAAATGTAACATTTCTGCAAGCTTGAAATTTTCCAGATATTTCAATTTGTAACTTATGATATAAAATGTCTTGCGTAATCCATATATGTTTGTGAGCGTGTATAATAATGAAATTTGTACATGTAAAGACAACCAACAGATACAAAAATAGACTATTTTTAACAATAATTTTTAATATATGCCAAATTCTGTGAACATTCTTATTTTTAAGTGTGTGAGCAAAAGATCCAGATTTCAGATGTATCGTAGATACTGCTTTGGCTCCTGCTGAAGTTGAATCAAAATTCCCTGTTCTAGAAATAGCAGGACCTCTTCATGTGCTTGAAATTGGGCCAATCTTTTTTCAGGCATATTGTCCTAATAAATGATCCTACTTTTTCTAGTTCAACTTAGGTGTAAAGAAAAAAATGTTGTTATAAGAAGTGACTGAAAAAAAAAAATTCTGATGTTTTTCCATAGCAGAAAAGTCACACTGAAGCTGCACAAATCTGTGTTCTTAGGAAATGAGGGGCCAATATATTAACACACATTATTTTTCCAGTTCGGTCCCATTTTCCTTATCTCCTCCTCTAGCTTTTCATGTACTCAGTATTAAAGACCCTTTTATGAATATATTATGAATTTATGTGAAGTTGACAGTCACATATTCTTGCTGGTTGATAAAAATACCAACCTTGACCTTGATAAGAAAATAAAAACAACACTGTAGGAGCAAAAAGAAAAATTTCCCTTGAATAAAATGTACATGGTCTTTATTTTAATATTATTTGTTACTGTTATTAAAGTCTGACTTTTTCCACTTAGTATCAATAATTGTTTCTTAGTAAAAAATGAAAACAAAGCACAAGAACTATTAAACTTGTTACAGGTTTTACAAAATTACCAGTATTACAGTAGCATTTTCTTAGTGAAGCCTTTTGGATGCTCAGATAATACACATGAGCTGGGATATAAGTCCTTGCACCTATTTCATAATCACTCTGTTGTGAATTGGTGGAACAGTGCAGACAAAACAAAAATCTAAAAGAGTAAACTAACATTATTCTATTACTTTCAAATCACAGTATAAAGGGAGGATGTCACATACAGTCATTAATGGTTTTGAAATTGCCATTATCATTGTTATTGTAGAGAATGTAAGCTTTTGGAAAACTTATAAACAGTTTAGCACAAAAAAAAAACCAAAGCTATGCCCGAACTACAAAGTTTTGCAATGGATGGAATATAGACCTGTATGGTCTCCTGGATACTTTAGGGGCACATTTGTTAAAAAGCATTTCTTCAGACATCTCAGTTGAAAGAAAATAATAAGGCACCAATGTGAGCTTTAGTACTTCAAGCAGAGAGTGTTCTGAGCCAAACACAGAAAACTGTCCTTAGATAAATTGAGGTTAATCCATTCAGAATAAAAGCTTTGTGTATACATTGCTGTGTGCTGGCATATTTTAAGGCAATGGGGATAACAAAATAACTCTGATGTTTACACATATATTTGTCTTCTGTTTGCACATTTAATTAGCATCAAATGAGATATTAATTACAAACTTTTTATTGCATATATAAACTATCATGACCAGTCTAAGCCTGTAAGAGGATGACAGATGAAACTGATTTATACTCTGCTTTCCAGAAGGTACCACTAAACTATGATATAAAACCTGACACCTAAAACCACTTTCATTTCAAGAGCCAACCAGTCAACAATGCATACACATTATCTTCTTGACTGTTACACCATAGTTATTCCATATTATCCATACAGTGATTAAAAACTGCGTAAAAGCATCGTTCATCAGGACCAAATCATAAGTTTTTGGTTTCTTTGCATGGCGAAGATTAGAAAATTAATTTTTATCAGTGCTCATGTCTCTTCCCGAAGGAGAAACAGCAAAACAGAAAAGCAGAGAAAAATCTTCACTGAATAAATATCATCTGTGACCTGGGAAAAAAATTAAAATTGAGCTCTTGCCCATTTTACTTTGTAATAAGCTGACAGCATAATGAAGTCAACGATTTCCTCTTCTAGATTTTTTTTTTGTTCCCACACCATCCCTTCTAAGAAAATTGTTGTTAAATTTCAACCATCTTTCATAGGATCTTTATTGCTTTAGCGGATATAAAGTCTTAATGTGGTAGACCCCAAAGTGGACGTGTGCCAGAGGGTGTACAGCCTACCTGAGCCAACACGGAAACAGTGGCAGTTCAGATCGACCACTGCTGTAACAAAGTGGAGCTCTGGTGCATTAAGGACTAATTAGAAACTTAGAAGAAAAGCAGGCAGTTCCACTGGCAGTAAGAACAGGAGATCTAAGCGAGATTCCCATATTTGCTAGTTAAAGATCTGGATCATTGCCCAAAACTTTGTGCTTGTGTGTGGGAGTGAAGGAGAGTGGTAGGTTATTGTTACATTTTTCTCTTGTAGAGCTTTCTGGTTGCTTGTTTTCAGTTGTAGCTAGAGAAGTTTCATCTTAGGCTCAGAAAAGAACAATTTGTGAATTTTCTTTGTCAGTGTCAGATGAAAGGGATTACTCCTCAGGGTAACCAAGACTACATATTTTACCTGTTAAGTAAAGGTTTTTACTATTTTTTTAAATGATTCCGCCATCTGTGTACCTTTAAGTGTGAATGTTTCTGTCTTTGGGGATAGTTCTTGTACTCTCTTTTTATTTATTTACTTACTTTCATCATTCCTTGCTGTCTAATTGTATATGCAGCTCTTGCAGAAGACAACTTCCATCTGCTGGAAGGGATTGTAAGGTTGTTAAGGATTACTCTTTCTGCCTCCCCTCTAATAGTAAGTAACTTTGGAGAACTTCATCCAGTAGGCATGTGAAGCACACTTTTAAAATTAGGTTTTCTTCTTACGAAGTTTCTGATTTTCAGTTAACAGGTGATCTTTAAAGCTGTTCTCTTTCTCTTTCATTTTTAAATTGTTGTTCTCTGTTTAAATTTTCATATTATATACATGCTAACAAGATACCCATTGTGCCTGCTTTTAAATAATGTATTTTAAAGACCTATGTCATTGAGCAGAATTTACAATGAAACTGCAGAACCTGCTTTATGCATTATAAGCATTTATATAATTTAAATTACAGAACCAGCAGTGTTCAGCCACAGATCTAACATAAGTTAGAGGGAGAAAATGGCTGTTTTATCTTCCTTTCCTGATACCTCATCTTGGCCCAACTAATAACCCAAATCTCCAAGCTCCCAAACCTTCAATGAGCTCTGCCCTGAGAAACATTCCGGAATTTGACCTACAAGATGAATTTAATTTTAAGAACCTCCAGGTGTAGTCTGTTACTTTGGTTACACTGTTGTTTTAATATATTATGCAAACTGTATGCTTTGCATTGGAGAGTATTTGTGAAATACTAAGTCTCAGCTGTTTGCTAGCAATTGCTGGAGGTTTATGTCTACCTGTGAGACAGACACTGGTGAAATTGAGATTGCGCAGCACCAGTTTGGGGTTTGCGTTTTGTTTTGGTTGGTTGTTTTTATTTGGCTACCCTCCAGTCCTGTCTGGAGACAGGATCAGGAAGTCTGGTGAGTTCCAGTTTTTTCAAGAATTGCACCAGAGAAGTATGTCATCATCATTCAGGGGCCAAGACATCACAGAGTGGAACAACGAGATCCAATTTATGTTATTTTGCTCCAACACTGTGGTTCAGCCAAGGACCTAAAATCCAGAAAATCTGTAGTCTTTTCTCATCTGCCATCTTCCTACAGGTTTACACTATCTTTCTGCATGCCATGTGAATGAATATTGACAAACTGTGAGTTCAGCAGTGACCTTTGTGGAAAAGTCTTCACTAAATCTACACCTTTTTATTTTCAGTTAGTGAAAAGGAATGGCTATCAATATAAGTGATCAGTAGAGCTATTAACACTGCTAAGTCCCATTGATGGTCTTTGAAAGGGTTGCAGTTGCCCAGATGCTGTTCTCCAGGTAGTTTAGGGACATTACCAGTGGGCTCTTGTCACTACACAATCACCAGATGGCTGCTTAGAATCACAGAATGGTTTGGGTCAGAAAGTATGTTAAAGGTCATCTAGATCCAACCTTCCCCTTCATGGACAAGGACACCTTTCACTAGGCCAGGATGCTCAAAGCCCTATCCAGTGTGTCCTTGAACACTTTCGAGGTTGGGGCATCCACAACTTCTCTGGGCAACCTGTTTCAATACCTCACCACCTTCTGTGTAAAGAATTTCTTCGTAACATCTAATCTATTAATCTCTCCTCTATCAGCTTACAACTCTTGCCCCTTTGACCTATCACTATTTGCCTGTAGAAAAGGTCGCACTCCCTCTTTTTGACGTGTTCCATCTAGGTAGTAAAAGGCTGTGATGAGGTCTCCCCAGAGACTTCTCCAGGCTGAACAAACCCAAGTCTCTCAGCCTGTCTTTGTAGGAGAGGTGCTGCAGTCCTCTGATCATCTTCATGATTCTCCTTTGGATCTACTACAACAGGTCCATGTTTTTCTTATGCTGAGGACCCCGCACCTGGACTCAGTACCCCAGGCAGGTCGCAGAACGGCAGAGTAGAGGCAAAATCCCCCTCCCTCAACCTACTGGCCACAGTTCTTTGAATGCAGCCCAGGATGCAGTTGATTTTATATGGTGTGAGCACACACTGCTGGGTCATCTACAGTTTTTCATCCAGGAGAACTCCCTAGCTCTTCTCCACAGGGCTGCTTCCAATGAGTTCTTCTCCCAGTCTGTACTCACATCTGGGACTGCCCTAGCCAGAGGCAGCACTTTGTGCTTGGACTTGTTGAATCTCATGAGAGTCTCATGGACCCATTTCTCAAGCTTGTCCAGGTCCCTCTGGGTGCCATCCCTTCCTTCTGTCGTGTCAGCTGCACTGCTCAGCTTCGTGTCTTCTGCAAACCTGCTGAGGGTGCACTTGATGTCACTGTTGATGTCATTGGTGAAGATAGGGAAGAGCACCAACCCCCAGACAGAGCCCTGAGGAACAGCCTCCACCTGGAGGATCCACAAGAGCCATTGACCGCAACTCTCTGGCTGTGTCGATGCAGCAAATTCCTTATTCACTGAATAGTCTATCCATCATAGCCACGCCTCTCCAATTTGGAGATAAGCTGTCACATGGATAGTGTCACAGAAAACTAGGTGTATGACATTAGTAAGACTTTTGTTGCTGACCATTGCAGACGCTCCATCATACAAGGCCACCAGGCTGGTCAGGCACAATTTGTCCTTAGTAAACCTGTGCTGGCTGCCTTGGATCACCTCTTTGTCTTGCATGTGCCTTAACGCTTCCATGAGGACCTGCCCCATGAGCTTCCCAGGCACAGAGGTGAGGTTCACTAGTCTGCAGTTGCCTCTGTGTTCCTTCTTTCTCCCCTTTTTAAAAATGAGAGTAATGTTTTCCTTTTTTCAGTCAACCAGGATGTTACCTGACCACCATGACTTTTCAAATATAATGGAGAATGGCTTGGCCACAATACCACCCAGTTTCCTCAGGACACTTTTAGTGTCCTGCTGCTGTTGCAGTGGGAACTTTCTTCCTAATACCTTACTAGAGCTTTCTTGCTTCAATTTAAGCACATTACTTCTTCTTTCCTCTAGGGACATGAATTGTTCACCATTTTCTATACGTATTGCTGTCTTTTACATAGTCAAGGACAGTTGCTGTCTTCCTTTTTGTGACACATCTGGTTTTTCAGTCTTTCCTCCTGGGTCATCCTTCCCAAAACGTTTAGCCTTCTGACTGCTATATTTTGAAGCCTTTTAAATTTGATTGCATCTTACTCTGTGTTGTTATAAGTGTGTGCATCAGCCCAAGTATGTCTTATTGGCTTATTTTAACAGAAATAGTGTCAATTTCTCCTCACTTGTGGTACTTTTGGTAAGTGTCCCCATATACTCTCTCAGTGTCTCTTCTGTGACATGGCTATTTCTTTCCACAGTTAATTTCACTTTTTGTATTTCTGCAGTTGGTTTGTTTTCTTCCTAAGTTTAGAGGTTTACATTCATTTTTACTTAATCTAGCTGTGCTGATTTCAGACTGTTTCTAAAATACTCACAATTCCTCCTGGGTTGATGTGATTCCCAGATTTTAGTCCTATGTTACCTGTACCATCATCCATGTTGTAAAAGAAAGTATGGACTGGAATTAGATTGAGGAAAAATTAAATTACTTCTCATAGTAAAATTTCCTTGCAATCTTCTTTTGAACTATTGATGACTGTGCCTTGAATATGTTTTATTAACCAGCTGTGAGCTATTTTGGAACTAGCTGTGATGATTCCATCTAGCCACCTCTCTGCTTATAGGAATGTCATGAGGGACAGTATCAGGAGCCTCACTGAACCAGTTAAACCATCACAGAAAAGCATTAGATTGGTTTTACGTGACTGCCCTTAGATAAATCCATACTGGCTGTTCATAATCTCCTAATAATTGCCAATAATACACCAATAATTGTGAAACTTTCTGGACCAGAATTTACTGCAGTCCACATTTTCTAGTTGCCCACCATACACTTCATCATCAGACTATTAATAAACTGGCATGTCTAAGGTGATGTACATTTTAATGTTAAGTGCAATTTCATGGTCCCCTTGCTTCAGCTGAATGGAAACTACAGAATTTTTTCTCAGATTTTTCAGTGACTGCTTTGCATTTATCCTTAACCACTTGCCTTCTTTCCTTTTTTTTTTAGCATATAGATAGACCATTGTTGCAGCCAAGGATGACTGTAAAGCTCTCCTCAGAATCAGACAGACCTGCTGTACAGACAGGGAGGGTAAAAGTATAGCCAGGCATGGATGGACTGCAGCCTCCATGAAAGCTAAGACAGGACATGCACTAAATGAACTACCATTTTCCTGAAGGTACACCAACAGTGCCCAAGGCAGCTGTTTGAATAGCAAAAAGGCGTGTCACAGACAACAGCTATTCTGGCATTATCAAAGAGCTGTCTAGAAGGACCTCTGTTTCCACCTTAGTTCTCAAGTTCTCAAAAGTTTCCATGCTGATCTCTTAACTGTTACACCCACCTTTCCTCCATGTTGGTATGGCTAACTTTGTGCTTTTGGTTTAGTGTCTTTTAGCAGTTGGGACTTTCCTTTAGCTAGTCCTAGCAGATCTAGGCAATAATTTCTGAGTTGGCTCAAACAAATTTTGCTGTCTTCTGTTGTTCTTACTGTATTTCTTCCTTCAGTCATAGCAAAACTGTGAAGTCAGTCAACTAACTATTCTTGTCTGAAAGTCGTGATTACACTTACATGGTTTGTCATCCACTGAACTGGTTTAGTCTGCAGGTTCTTTCTATTGGTGAGACACTGGAACTGATGTCAGTACTCTCGAGAACTGTATTTGCTCTCAATTAGCTGAGTTTGCCCAGGCTTTTACCAGAGCAAATTTGGCCCTTCATCCATATGTGTGCTTCTTCTTTCATACTGAAAATTCATACAATTTCCTCTTTGAGGCATCTGATGACCCGTTACTGGATGTAATTTAAAGATGTCTTATATCCCTGTTTACAGCAGCAACTTCTGCAGTTTTTACATCTACTGCTATGTCTACTATTTCCATCAGTAACAGATACTTCTGCACAGGGTAGAAACTGACTCAGTTTGCAGTAAAATAATAATTTTGAATAATTTGAGTTTTCATACATTCATTATCAGAGATTATTTGCAGTGGGAAATTGAGTAACAATAACCCTGATATACAAGCAGCCTTTCTTTTTTAAATAGGTCAAAGATAATCTAAGGAATGCACAGACTTCATCACTTTCCCTACATGGCTTCTTGCTTATGTAATCATTGAATAAACTTTAAAAGATCTCCTTTTTGATTTTTGGAATACCACTGATGAGTAGGAAATCCTTTTCCAAATGGATCTCTTTGCTTTCTTTATAATTCTGGCTTTGTTCTGTCTGCGATTGCTGCTGCCATCAGTTTGGAGCAATGTCACACTCACACCTGGCATGGCCTTTTGACCTAAAAGCAACTACTCTCATTTATGCAGCTTTTTATTTTCTAAATCAGGCCTAATACTTCTAATACTTTCAATATCTTCTGTCAGGTGCCTGTTGCTTAACAGGAGCAGAAATGTATTAAGTTAAATTTAGGTTTTTGTCATGCTTATTAAGCAGTAGTAAGTGTCACAAAATAGGTACAGTAGTCATAGGAATCAAGAGGCCACAGAGGAGAAAAGGTGCAGACCAAGCAGACAAAACTGTGCTGTGGCATCTGGTATTTCTAAGATGCCTATCAATGCTTGCTGGAGTTGAAGGAGTCTCATGTGTTTTCTTACCTCTGTATTTTGCACTGTCCCACTTGACTGCCCTGGTGGGCTGCAGGCTATTATTTTTATTTGGAATCTGCTTAACTGCATCTTGGTTTAAGAGTCTTGTCCTGAGCCCTTACGGTGAAATGTAGCGTAGATGTTTTGTTACCATGTCATGGCTGATTATTCTTAAACTGATTATTCTAAACCATATTAAACATTAGTTGATTAGTTTCCATGAAAAAGGACCAAGCTACTCTGATTGCCGTATTTTCAGACTGGGTACATTATTATCACCCTGGGATTTCTGAAGAATTCAGTACTGGGCTCTTTCTGCTCCCATAGAAATCAGTTCATTAGCACTTAAGAAGTTTTTCCTCAATGTTCAATTGATACAGTATAGGCAGATTTTTTAATTCCTTCTTTTGTTTGTCTTGGGATTTTCACAGCAAACTGCATTAGTAGTGTAAGTCTGGGTTTACACTGTTGAGTGAGTGGTCCTGTCTTGTTTTTATCCCTTGATCAATTAAAATATTTGCTTATGTGATGTTCATTTTTTCTTTCTCTGCTTTATTATTGTGTATTTTTGCTTTGCTAAAGTGAATCTACAAGTATTGCTATGAAGGTTACAGTCACACTTCACTTAAGGTCAAGGTTATGCTTTCTCACATAGCCTTTCCCAGTTGTGAAGGCTGCAATATAATGATAAAAATCTGTTGGAATAGTGACACAATCTTAAGTTATATAGGACTGCAAATGTTTTATGAGATTTGCATCAACTACAAACCAAGAGGAGTCTAGACCATTATCAAAATGTATTTCTAAACACTGGGACAGGAGACTAAATTGGCTAAACTCTGGCATTTTGAATTTGTACGGGGATAATTGTAATTATAAGGATTTTTCTCTGCTTAATTAAAGGCACTCCTCTGCAGAAATAAGAAAGCAATTTACTGTCCAACCAGGCTTTGCACAATCCTGTCAACGAAGCTTAAGTACCCCTGGCTTTTCTACAATTCATCTGGTAAGTTCTGGGTTTATCTTCTTTACACAGGTTTGGCATGTACATTGCTTAATGGTTTTAGGGTAAATTAAACGATCCTCTTAAATTGTCTTGCTTTCCACTGGTTTCTACATGAAACTGTTAAAAAGTACTCTCTGGTGAGCTGAGGAAATAATGCCTTTGAGAAATATGAGACTATTCCTTGGAGCCTGGAATAGACAGTCCCTTTGCATATTACTATGAATCAAGGTTAATTAGTAAGTGTTAGAGTATATTACATTCTTTCCCTGATGGAAACGTTCACCTTCTTCAAGTAAATGCTTTGTGTGGTGGTTCTTCTTCTTCCCCCAGTTTTATATAGTGAGCATGACTCCATATAGTCTGAAATATCCTGTGGTCAGCTGGGGTCACCTATCCTGGCTGTGTCCCCTCCAAGCTTCTTGTGCATGCCCAGTCTCCTTGCTGGTTGGGCAGTGTGAGGAACAGAAAAGGCCTTGGCTCTTTGTAAGCACTGCTCAACAATAATGAAAACATCGTTTTATTATCAACACTGTTTCCAGCACAAATCCAAAACATAGCCCCATAATATTTACTATGAAGAAAAATCAACTATATCTGTGCCAAAACCAGCACAGATCAATGAATGAAGACAAAAAAAAGAGGCTCAACAAGCTCAACTTCATACACAGTTTCCAGAGTTAGCGGCAGGGACAACATGCTGACTGTTTTTCAGTGCTGTAGTATATGCACATTAAAAGAGAAATGCTGAAGTATGTCCCGACTGGCATAGATATAATTGAGTCAACTGTTAGGTGTCTCCGAATCATCTGCAGCCTTCCATGTGTAATCACCCTCTAAAGAAGTCAGATCATGTGACACTGTCCTTATGACAAAGGGAAAAAATAACAGATCTTTTTATTGCCGTTCCAGAGGATAAATACTCTATGAACATACTATGCCATAAATGAAACTGACTATGATTTTGGCACTGTCCCTGTCCCTACCCTTTGAATTTTTAATTATTTTTGTGAGACCTGGTAAGTAGGAGCAGGAAGAGTCTTTGTGCACCAGTGATTGTGGAAAGTTCAGAACACTAGATGCAACCGGTTGCTCCCTGTGTCAGGGCCTCCCGCCACTACTCACTTCCTTAATCTGAAGCGCCTGCGGTCTTAACTTCTTCCTTGAGGTTACTCAGCCTGACGAGGCCAGGTTCCTTCCGCATGCAGGCAACCACTTGTTTTACTAAAAGCTTGGTAGAGTTTCATTTACCAAGTATTACACCGTTTTGTGTGCTGACGTTTTGTGTGCTGTCACAATCTACATGCCTCTAATTCATCATCTTTAAAAAGGTATGTTTGCAATTATGATATTTGGCATTTTCTGTAGAAAATTGTTTTGCGCATTTTTATGATGTATGAAAAGGAGTGCTGGCTTCTTACTTAAACCATATTCTCTGTTTCCTTTGAAAAGTTGCACCTGTTGTTACGGAGATAATTTCCCTCCACCCACATTTATTTTTTACACTATCTTTTTCACATTTGTGTCTAACTTACAATAGTCAAAAGCGCATCTTTCTAGTGATTAAAGGTGATTGTTAACACTTGAACTAGAAAAAGAGAACACAATGAAACACAATGGATTTGACTTATTAGAATGGAAAAGTGTGACTTCTGAAAGGAAGTGCAATGCATAATCAAAAATTAGATTGTATTAAGCAAAACTATTTTGCGTGCAAAACATTACATCTTCAGCAACTGAAAAGATGTAGTATGCCTTTGTATACTTTACGCTGCATTTTACTTTAATCTTCTGTGAATTGCTTTCTTTAGTAGACCTAAATGTATGTTACATATATTTATATTTATTACCTATTATTTATTATGTATTTTAATATATATTTATATCTACAAATCTCTATATAGACCTATTTAAATATCTGTATACTAACATGCAATGTTTTACCCACTGGCAGTACAGTAGGTGAGCTTCAAGGATATTATGTTGATAATTAATAAAAAAACAATAGCAAATAAGGTTTACTATTTACTCATAACTACTGATCCGGCATGTCCAGCACTACACTATGTGCAAACCGGCAACAGCACTTAAACTAAAAACCAGTAGAGTATATTTCTTTGTCTGGTTGCCTCAATTTCATGGACTTGGTGGTCATGTTAAGTTTTCCCTTTGGCTAAAAAGAGCAAAGAAAGGGAAAGATTTTTCCCAAGGACATTTTTGTTAATTCAGTTGATGCCTTAAAGGTACAGGCAGAGGAGTGAGCTCAGAGACTGTATTTATGCAGAGACCAATGTAGTTTCCCTGTAAAAGGGGAACCTGTAGTAGGGGGTGGTACTTGGTTGTGTTCAAAGGTCTCTACTACAATATTTGCAGGAGTATTTAATTACCACATCTGGGTTTTTTCAGAAGTTTAAATTGGTTTGCTTCTTCTAGATGTTTCCAGCACATTTCTTCTAAATATGCTTCACTTTCTGCAAGATGTTTCTGGTTTTTTGCTATCTGAAAAACTTCCACACCTGTATTTCCAGAATACTAAAAGGGTTCCAAAGCTTGTATTTACCATTAATCGTTTTTAACACATCTTCTTACCTACTGTGGCTGATGTGGCATATTAAGTGTAAGCCATTTTAGTTCAGAGTTACTGGAGCTTTGCCATTGTTGAGCCTCTATGCATGTTTCATAAACTGAGAAATTTCTCATTGTCTTGTTGAGTTAAAATTCCTGATGTTGTAGATATAACAGTAGTATGTGCTGGTGTCACTTCATGCTCCAGTGTAATCCCTATTGACTTCCATGAAAGCCATGCCTGAGCAGGACTCAGTATTAATGAGGGAAGACTTGCTGATTTTGACCCACAGATTTTTTCTGTGCAGAAGAACACTGGAGTATAAGGATAAGCTTAAGAACACACTGGATGAAACAACAGGCAGAATAACATTGAATATAAAGGCATGTTGCTACCAGGGACATTGGATGCCTTCTTTGCCGCACAACACATCAGCAGCGCCACAGAAGTACTTTTTGCTGGCACCTTCAGAAGACAGCCTTGTGAAAGGTGTCTGGGCTAATCAGTGCAATGCAATCCTTGCTCTTTACAGACAAGGATGATTTGGTTTTTGCTAGAATTCTTCCTCCCAGTAAATAAGTTATTCCTGTGCTATTATTCCAGTGCTGCAACTAATTTTCTTCACTCTTACTGTGATGAGGTGTCATCAGCCTTTCTGGAACTCACAGAAAATTAACTATAATTTTCTAAAGCTGTAGTTTTCAGATCTACTTTTTACTTGTCAAGAAAATCAATGATAAGGGATTCTAGTCGCTATTCAACTGGACAAATGTTATATTTCCTAAAGATATACAGGGTGTGTTTTTTTTTTTTTGCTACATAGCAAGTAAAATCATTTTCAGTTTTATTTGTACATAGAATAACATACATTTTTAATACATGAAGTCACATTTATTTGTATGTAGAACATCTCTAGGTACCAAATCAAACAAGAGTTTCTGCCTCTGTTTTTGACACTAAACAGATAAAAAGCAGACATTTTAATAGCATGCATGAGTCATAGAGCTTGTACTTGTTTAACTTTGTTCTGATTGGACCTTCTGTTTAAGAATGGCTATTTAAATGTAATGAGATAGAACTGCTGTCTATCAAGGTTCAATGCCATGTGCTGTAGAAATGGGGAATATCTAAAGTTTGCAGTAATAACTTTAGTAGTTCCATGTAATCTTTTGCAAAAGCACTGCACAAACCCTTGACAAATTTGATAAATTAAGAACTCTAATAATATACAAACCAGTAACATTCAGAGATGAAAAATAATTTTTTTTTCTGATTTTGAGTATATATTGGCCTCAATTTTGTTTGTAGTCGAAAGCACAGAGCATTTCTAATAGTGTCTTTCAGGCACAGCGCCTCAAATGAGTGCATCTTCATGACGGCAGCAGCCACAGTGCTGACAGTTGGTCCTTAGCTCCTCACTTGGAGTAACTTCCAAGACTTGGCCTTGTTATTCCTAGTGTGTTTTGTCTGCTGTCTCCTGTTCATCAGCACTGCCTATCGCTGTCATTTTGGTCACCTCCTTAATATACTTTCTTGTTTCTATGTTAGAAGTCTAGAAGTTTATTTTTGTTGTGTAATAAATTATGGGACAATTACAATAGTTAAATAAATAAGCCTAAATTACACTATCAAGAAGAACCTTCTGTTGCTAAAATAAATGCCTCTTTATTTCTCATTAGCCTTCCTTTTATGATGCAGTAGACCCAGTAGATTTTGAAGGCTTCCTGATGACGCAGCTGAACAACTTGGACTTAGATCTAGCACAACAACTTGGAGACTTTCCTGAAGATGATCTGGATGTTGTCTTTACACCCAAAGAGTGCAGGACTTTGCAACCCTCTATCCCGGAGGATGGGTAAGGAGAGTTTCTGTCCCTCTGAAATGCTGCAGGTTTAAAATTAGTTCTGAAGACATTGATCCAAACACTTCACTCTGCCACCCATCCAGCCATTACACAGTTTCTGAACTTCAAATATTTGAACTTTGCCACTGACTCTGTTAGGCTTGTTTGCACACCTAAAATTATGCAAGTGTTTACACAACTTCCTAAGCTTGTTGGTAGTGGCAGAAGTGAGGTAGGCATACAGGAAGAAGAGTAAAGAAGGGCAGGAGGATGGTATGAAAAATAATTCTTCCAGCTGTGATGCCAGAGATGAAAGTTGATTCTGATCATGTAACAAGCACAGTATTGAGGTTTGGAGGGGTTTATTCGGGTTTTTTTTGCCAGCTGTGTGTTACACGGCATTTATCAGATCACTAAAAATCTCTTTCTCAGTACCCATCTTTCTTAAATGGTAGGAAACAGTTCGTACTTCACAAGGTTTGGGGAGGGTGTGAGTGTTAATTTCTAGCGTGTGGTTTTAGGCTGACATTGATGAAATAATTATAATTTTTTCAACAGCTTAAATTAAATAGGTAGCCTGTGTTGACACTGGTGCTCAATGGTCCTGCAAATATTTAAGCTGGTTTGAAAAACAGGCACGCTATGAGCAAAATAATTTTTCAGAATGAGAAAATCCATCGGAGATGGATGTCCGATGTGGTACTAGAAAGGCTATGCATCGTATACAAAATACTCTTCAAAGACTGTTTCACTGCAAGCGGTACCTTTAAGTAGAACTCCAAAGGCCTGTTGAGTTTTGCAAGCAGTAACAGTGAGATAAATGTGAAGCCAGCACCAGTTAGCCCCAAACTGCTACATCTGTGGAGATGGCCAACTATGCAGTGCATTTGGGATGGGGGGCTGGCTCCTTCCAATGTATCCAGGAAATGAGCAGCACAGGCTGCTGTGTTCTGTGCTGTGCGGAACCTCAGTGCTGAAGAGACAAATAGGCTTAGTTTATGGTGTCCCAGCTCACAGGATATCCCCCTCTGCTCCCGCAAAAGTTGCTACAGGCTGCTCTAATTTTTACCAGCCAGCTATTCAAACTAGAGCCCTGTATAACAGCAATATTTGTCCAGTGTTTTCTGCCCAACATACCAAATGCAACGAGGCTAAGCGGGAAACACAGTTTGTGTGATTTTTGCCGGCTGTAGATTAGCTGAGAACCCCTCTCTCTAAGCAAGGCTTCAGTCTGCAAGTTTCTTCTTGGCCCAGTGCTTCTCTCAAGAAGTTCAGGAGAACAAAGGCAGTAGAGATGAGATGTCATGCTACAATACCTGAGAACTCTTTGAATCACACAGCTTCTAAGGAATTTTCTAATACTTGCATGAAAGGTGATTTTCACTTGAAGTTAATAGTAGAAAAAGTTCCAATCTTTACAATGAATCCTTGTTTTCCTGTGGATTTGAGAGAGAGAATGGATGTAGGAGACAATGAATGAGGTTTTTTGTTTGAAGTTCCCATTTATTTAAATGATGGACAAAAATATTGAAATAATTATTCAACTTTTGAAATTACATCTAAATATGACCATTTCTTCCCTATTTTCAAGGTTGCTTCCCACCATGCCTGATGTTTAAAACAGCAGTTATCTATCTGTTTTTCCAGTAGGAGATCATGTAGGCTCATGCTGTACAATCAGTTTTAAGCCTGATTTGCACCACTAAGATATAAAGGTTTTTTAAGTAGTCTGTGGCAAAGCTCAAATAGTCAATACCAACAAAATGCTTTCAGCAGATTTTTTTACACAGCAACTTGCCATTTAGCCATTCACATTGCTATCACTGATATTAGTGTTTTCATGGAAAATCCTGCTCAAGTGTGCCAGGATGTGTCAAGGAAGATGAGAACACAGGAGGGGCATGCACCAAGGATTGGCCTGCAGGCAGTGCAGTCTTTGATGTCTCTGTGCACCGAGAGCAAAAAACAGGTACCACCGACCAAACTGGGTTAACGTGCTGCCTGCCAGCAAACACACCTCCCACCTGAACCAGAGGCAGGAACCACCAGAGGCAGGGGCACTTGGCAGCCTGGCATCAGCCATGGCTCCGTTCCACCGTGCACTCACGAACCCCATCAGCTGTTACCTGGCCTCGGTAAACTGCTGCAAATCTGTTAAGTGTTCCACGTGGAGAGTGCTAAAAATTACCATACCTTTCACCTGGTCCTGTATTGAATGTGTATTCTTTTACTCACTTGGACTGGAGAATGCTACAAATTATTTTGGAACAGGTCATAAAAAATTTTAAGAATAGGGGTAGGGGAATTATGCTACAGCACCATGACATGAAGTTCATGGACATTGTCTCTGGCTGATAGAATTGCAGTTCCAAATAGTATCCAGTCTATCAGGCAGCACTGACAATGCCCTACATTAAAGGAGAAATTTGAAAAACAGAAAATTAAATTATAATGTATTCTTAGAACTTAAAGTTTTGTTATGCTATCTGATTAAAAGCTAAAGGTCCCTTTTTAGATTTTTCTTTGTTTCTGTGAGAAAGAGGAAATTGCACATACATAAAAACTATGTATTTGCAAGAGCCCAGGAGCTGAGGCCTCTAAAATAATATCTCTGTATCTTGAGACTTGTTATCAAGTTTTGAAAATCACAGGGTTGATTATGTTGTATAATTTGTTTAATTTTACTACATTTTATAGCAACATCACTCTTATATTTATGAATAGATAGTGTGGCAAGTGGTTATCTCTGTTAAATGTATGTTTGTAAATTAATCATCACAGTACCAAAACCCTGCATTGGGGAATTCATGCAGTACACAAGATCTCTTTAAACCTCAAACAATAGTTTAGCAGTAAAATAAATACACAGGAGAGGACTAATAGAGAGGCCTTTATCTGACTAGCATGTTTAGATAAATTTGTTTGTCCTGAAAGTGCTAAAATATGTTGCTTTTTCCACAGGGTTGAACTGGACTCACATGTCAAAGACTGTGTTCAGACTTATGTCCGTGAGTGGCTGATTGTGAATCGAAAGTAAGCTACATGAAACTAAATAAAATCAAAAATACATTGCATCTTACTTATCAGAGAAGAGATGTTTGCTGTTATAAGTAATTACAATGATGTTAATCAGTGATTGAAGATAAGAACTGACTTTTCAGTAGTATAAATAACTATATTGTCTTGTTTGAGATAGTGAGCATTGCTAAATACTGTTGCATCTGTTTCTTAACTATCAGGCACTCTGGGAATGGATGGGAAGTTGATGGGAAGAAATTCACATCAACCCTCTGTAATGATGAATTATCTTAATCAGGAAAACTAGTACTATTTGATCCCACAAAAAGGAAAGATAACAGGGATAAAGATTATATTTGCATACTTTTCTCCTATTCATGCCCTGGAAATTCAACATGCTTTGATTTTTAAATGTGTCTGAAAACTCAAGGATTATGGGCTTTCCCAGCAGTGACTGAGTGTATTCATGGGATTATCAATGTTAGACCCAAATTTGCTATTTTACATCAGTAAATGATTTCTGCACTTGAAGTCAGTGTAATTCAACACACAGAGTTGGGCCTGTAGTCATTATAAGGGACTTAATTTCCTTTAGTTTAGTTCACTATATTTTAATTTAATTTTATTTTATTCTGTTCTCTTCCATTTCATATGTAAAATGTGAAGGGAACTCTCAGTCAGTGCTCTCTGCTGCAGGTGTGTCTGTCCCCAGACTCTTAAGGGAGTCCGTGGGCTGTCTTGCCTCCTTCCCCATCACCTCATCCTGTTCTTCAGAAAGAGGTTTTTGGAGCTCTGTTTTTTCTGTACCACTTCCTCTTCATCCACTCCTGCACTCATACTCAGTTCTTGAGAAGCAGAAGAAGCAGCTGGTGGTTGAGTGCTGACACATTTGCTGCCATTTCGTTGTGCCCCTTCACTCACCCTTGTTACTCTGTGTTTCTCTGACATGAAGTACATCGGCACTCAGTGCCTTATGGGTTTACAGTGGTGATTGTAAAGGAATTTGCATTACCCATGCAGCTTGTGCTCCTCAGCGGAGCAGTTGCTGGGGGTTATTAAGAGACTTCCTCCAAGGGTGCTGATGAAATTGATTGAATTCTCAGAACTGTTCCACAGTGAGTCACTAAAAGTAGGCTAGTGGGTTTTGTGGGCTCTCGGCCCATACCACTCCGAACAGAGGCACTAACTCTTTCACACACTGCTGTTCTGAGCATGCTGTGTGCAGCTTTGAGAGCTGGTGTGCAGCTTTGTTTGTGCACAGGAGAAGGGAGTGAGGAGTAAAGTAGGTGAGGTGAAAAATAGAACGTAGCTATTTTTGCTATTTAGGTGTACTGGTAGAAACGTGAATGGAGCCATAGATATACACATATGTGGAAAGTTTTGCTGAGTGTTTTACTATTTCATTCATTTGAGTGAGGTAAATTTGCATTCAAAATCTTTACTGAGCAGTTGACTCTGTGGTAAACACGATGATGGACTCTGCCAGAGAGCTGAGCTTTGGTAGCTGTGGCTAACAATGCAAGCAAGTTATTAAAAATTGCAAACAAAACACTACCAAATATGCTGCAGTGTCACATAAACCAGTGAGAGATTGTTATTGGGAATCCCATGTTATGCTTGGACAGTTTTTTTTCCAAAACAGGCATGAGAGGGAGAAAAGATATCAAGAGAGAAGTGAGAAAAAAGTAATTGTAGAAGGCTTTCCATTGTTTGAGAAAGGCTGGAAAAACTGTAGTTGCCTACTTAAGAGATGTTATAGGACAGGTCGCTGAATATATTGTCTGGTGAGCTATGGGTGAGAGACGTGTGAGTGACTTTGATCCATTCATGAACGTGAAGGTTCAAAACAGGAGACTGAGGAGTCTTCAGTGGGTGGCATGAGAGAGGTCATCCTCGGGCCCCAGGGTAGAGAGGTATGTGGCCAAAAAGCTGGGCACATCTGGAGTCCATGTGGTCTTGCAGGAGGCTGAATGGGAGGCTTGTTCCTGTGCCTGTTTCTTCTTTCAGTTGTCCTTTGTTCTTTTTCCTCATCTCATTTTCTTAATTCAGTGTGTGCCCATTAAATTGACATGTGTGCTAAAACCATGGTTTGCCACTTAGTGAGTTTTAATTGCTATCATACTTTTAAAAATAAATAAACAATATAAATAAATTTTCCAGGAGTACTTTAGGGAAAAGGCATCTCTAGTGTAGCTTTTACACCACAGGTAAAGTGTGAACTCAGGTACATAAATTTCTCCATTAATCATTCGTTTGCCACCAGAGGTAGTGAAAAAAATAATCTATACAACCTCTTTTGGATTCTTAAATGTCTTAAAGTCATGCAGAATTTCTGTCTTCCATTCTGGATGCTTACAGTGGTTCCAAAACAAGGTCACATCCAAGGAGAGCTGGGATTGTCTTTTTATGACCAGTTTTCATTGCCGTGAACTGGCAAACGATTAAAATGCAAACAATTAAAATTAAAACACATCAGAGCATATAATTCAGTTACTCCCAAAATGTAATAAAAAGGTGTCTCCCTGATCAATAATTGCTTATTGTGTCTTCTTTATGAAAGTACTCACATGTTCAGTCATTTCTTTGGGAGTGTTATGGAAAGGAAAATGAATGAAGCAGGATGTTGTAAATAAGGAGGCTGATTGCAAAAAGACCATCAGAGGATTTAGCAAATTGCATGCTAAAGTGAAAGAAAGAGAGCTCTGAATGTATCTAACACCTTTTTTTCAGGGTGACTGTGTTTTTTTCCAGCTGCCTCAAAAATGTAACTTGAAATTTCAGGAGAATTTTTCAAACTTGTCAGCCTGGAGAGTTACATTGTGGCATAGAAATAGCCCTCTTCAAAACCAGGCATTTTTTGGAAGGTGTAGGTTGTTGCATGGGGTTAACTTGGGATACTAGCTAGGTCCTGGATAAGAGCAGTAAGAGCTTTGATGTATATAATTGAAGAAGCTAGCCAAGAGATAAGTGATCCTGATCCATGTTCGTAAGGTCACTGAAATAATCACCGTGTCTGATGAGGGGATCAGAGCAGAATTTCTACCTATGTCAGGTTTTCCTGCTGTCTCAGACTTGTACTCTATACAACAGTGATCTGAATTATTTTTTTCCTTTTAAAACTGTTCTTAATATACATGATAGCGTTGCAATGGTGCGTTAAAACAACTTGAAGTTGTGAAATGTCACATTTTTGCATAAAAGCTATGCTACGCTGCTTTTTGCAGAACAATCTTTTCAGTTTTTAAATAATTTTTAATTTGTCTTTTTTTATCTGTTTTATTTTCCCTTAATGCCTCCTCATGTTATCCTGACTTTCTCGGGCTTCTCCATGAAAGAAACCAAGGGAATTCAGACACTTGTAGCCTGAAAAACAAGGGATCCCGAAAAGATTTTCACAAAACACTTCAAAAACAAACATTTGAATCGGAAACATTGGATTCTGGCGATGCAATTTTTCAGGTACATTTTCTTCACTTTGGGAAAAGTGATCAAATACAGCAGCTTCCCTCAAAAGAAGCATCTGGTGTGACCTCCCCTTGAATGTGCAGTTTTGGGTGCCACAGGGTAAGAGAGATATAAAGCTATTGGAGAGTGTCCAAAGGAGGGCCATGAGGATGGTGAAGGGTCTGGAGGGAAGCTGTACCAGGAGCAGCTGAGGTCACTTGTTCTGTTCAGCCTGGAGGAGACTGAGGGGAGACCTCACTGCAGTTACAACTTCCTTGTGAGGGGAAGAGCAGGGGCGGGCACTGATGTTTCTGGCAGCCAGTGACAGGACCAACAGGAATGGCCAGAAGCTGTGTCAGGGGAGGTTTAGGCTGGATATCAGGAAAAGGTTCTTCACCCGGAGGGTGGCTGGGCACTGGAACAGGCTCCCCAGGGCAGTGGTCACAGCACCAGCCTGACAGAGTTTGAGAAGTGTTTGGACAACACTCTCAGGCACAGGTATGATTTTTGGGGATGGTCCTGTGCAGAACCAGAAGTTTGACTCTGTGATACTAATAGGTCCCTTCCAGCTCAGCATATTCTGTGATTTTGTGATCTGTGATGGCATCAAGCAGAGCACCATGCTCGCCATTAGGCTTCATGGCAGAGGAGGCGTTAAGATCCTGTCTGCCAGACCACCAAGAGCCATTCCGTGACAGCCCGGTGCCCAAGCCACAGCTTGCCAGTTTCTTGTTTTCCAACAGGTGGGGCCCCAGCAGGTGCACGCTGTCCCGGAGGAGGCCTCGAGGGCCAGCCTGGCCTGCTCGGACCTGGAGCTGCGCAGCCTGCAGCCGGACCCGCGGCTGGAGCAGCTGCTGCGGCACCTCAGCGCCGCCGAGTTCGAGAGGCTGAACGAGGAGGCGCGCCGCACCAACAGGCACCCCGAGCTCCTCGCCCTCTACCCCGCCGTGGATGAGGTGAGCGGGAGGCCCCCTGTCCCGCTGGTCCTCCCCAGGTGGCTGTCCCAGCACGCCCGAGGTTAAAGCTGCACCACGGTGGATAAACATTATACTGCTCTCAGCGTGGGCCAAGCACCTGCTGGTGATATGGCTGTGTAAGGGTGTCACCTTTCATAGTAGCATCTGCTTGGGGTGCAGAACTGTATAAATATTTGCTGTAAATGCCAGATGGGGGTCAGGAGTGTAAATATTTAGAAATAATAAATCTGTTTTCTTTCATCTCTGTAGAGATTAAATGCCCACTGAGCGGGGGGGGGGGAAGATGCTAGTCTGTAGCAGTGGCTCGGCTTTTGTCACATAAATGTTTTATAC